>MCJB01051768.1:6719-33360 GCA_002018475.1 Nicotiana obtusifolia
TATATATATATATATATATATATATATCCTTATTTAATTCATCATATACATACGCCTCTGTGGGCCTTATCATCATCATGTACATTCGCCTCTATGGGCGTTATCATCTTCATATACTTTTTTTTATTTGGTAAATATGAGTTTATTGATTAATAATTAGTAAGATGTACAGAGACGGAGGGGGACATAAACCTTACCTCCCCAAAAAAGTACATGTACCTAGTCATTGTAAAATTTGTACTAGAGGTACCAATAAACTGATAGGTGGTTAGATGATATATGTTCCTCCAGACTTGGTGATTTAATGCATCTAAGTGTGTAGTACATGACCGACCTAAGTTGATGTATTGACTATCTATCTTATGATATTGATAGGTAGTCATATGTACAAAAATAAAGAGAAATGTGTCTAGGTCGACTGTACAAAATACTTTTGTTTCTAGTCCTACTGAGTGAGTAAGGGTGTTTCGTTTTGTGCCATTGTAGAGTTTTCTATCCAAAGTTTGAAGTTCTCTGATGAGTGTGTCTTGAGGCCTGAATGAGAGTTGTGGCCCTTTATTATGGCATTGCTGGGGAAATTCTGCTAGGCGAACTTGCTACAGGTGTGTATCTGGCTGGTAGTGATCTGCTGCTTGTGCAAGGTGCTGATGTGTGTTTGAGTACTATTTTGTCCTTTGTGTGCTTGCTGGTTTGATCCCTTATCTTGTTGCTGCTGCTGCTGGTAAGTATCATTGAGATTGCTGATTGAAAGTGTGTTTCTGCAGTTGAGCTTGTTTCTGATGCATTTTGTTAAAGGTGTTGCTGCTGTTATTTCTTGGAGGATGCTTGTGATTGCTGTGTTGTTGCTGGTTTCTGCTTTTGTTGTAGTTTATTTTGTGATTTGTTTTGATATGATGTTGTAGTTGCCTCTGCTGCCAAAGTAGTCTTTGTGTTGCTTGCTGATGGCTGAGTTGTTGCTTTTGAAATTGTTGTCCTTGTGCTGCTTGCTGTGTCTTGAGTTGCTTGCTGATCTTGTGTTGTTGTTGCCTCTGAAGTCCAGGTTGTCTTTGTATTGTTTGCTGATGGATGAGTTGTTGATCTTGTGAGCATTGAGAATGTTGAGGGTGTTGGCTGATAGTGTGAATGGTTTGTGTTGTGTGTTTGTTGCTTTATGTGTTAGAAGGTGTATCCTGAAGAGAGTTAAGTTTGCCATTTTGGTATTTGCTTTGCTATTGTTCCTGCTGACAGTTGGATTGGGGTTGCTACTGTTTTTGCTAAGTTTGTAGTTGTTTCTGACTGTTCTGGTACTGCAGTGTGGGGTTTGATCGTGTTAGTCCAAAGGGTGGTGTCCTGAGTATTGTGTTTGGGGGCTGTGATGTTCCAATGAGGGGTGTTCTTGGTATAGGGACTTGGTGATTGATGCAATTGCATTAGACTGAGCACTGGGAGTGCTAATACCACACAACGCAATTGCGCCAATAACCTGTACCTATATAAACAAATACATATCCTATTTTTTTTTTTGTTGCTAAGATGTCACTGTGGTTCCTGCTGGGGTTTTTGCTGCTTCTTTGACTTTTGAGTTCCCTATTCCTGCTTTCTTTGTTTCTGGCACTCCTTTTACTTCTTGTTTCCATGATTGTCTGTGACATTTGATATGTGAGCTGCTGGAGATGGTGCTGATGTATTTGCTGCCCTGGCTTTGATCTGAGTCCACTGCATATCCATTTAGCACTGTTGCTGTTCATTTGATGTGCAGTCATTGTGGCCTTAGTGTCTGTTTTCTGCTGCTTGACTGGTGAGTGTGTCTGCTGTCTTGGTATTGGTAGTGCGCTGGTTGACAGTGAGCAATTGTCTGCTCTGGTACTGCAGTGAGTATTGGTCCAAAGAGTGTTGTCCTGAGTATTGTGTTTGGGGGCTGTGGTGTTCTGGTGGTGCCGATGTTGTTGCTGCCCTTGCTTAAACCTGAGTTTACTGCATATCCATTTGGCACTGCTGCTGTTCTGAGCAGTCCTTGTAGCCTTGATGTCTGATTTCTGCAGCATGACTGGTGGTTGTAATGTGAAAGATGGCAGGGAGCAATTGTCTGCTGGCATTGGTTTGTTGAATTGCTGAAGCTGGTGTTGCTATCCTGTTGCTATGCTGATTATTGTGAGTATCTGTTACTGCTTGAACTGAAAATGCATCCCTTTGTTCTTTTGCTGCAGATGTGCAGATTTTGTATTGACTCTGTGTTGCTGGTTGAGGCTGATTCTTGCTTCTCTGTTTCTGCTGCTAAATTCCTTGCTACCTCTGATTGTTATGTTTTTCTTTGGCTGCTCCTAGGTTTCTGAGCTCTGCAATGGTGCTAGCTGTTGTGTATTAGCTTGTGTGTTAAGTGTTGTTGTGGAACATTTTGTTGCTGCTATTGTTGGCTGCCTGTAACCTTTTTGGTTGTGCTGGTTGCCTGTAGCTATTCTGGTGCAAGCTCTGCAGTGAGTGTCTTCCTTGTCTTCCTCCATGTTCTGATCTGTTTCCCTGTGGTGTCCATTTCCTGCATATATGAGAGAAGGAATTTGAGGTTAGTATGATCAGAAATAGACTGTTAGTGCTGGTTTCCTTCATTTCTTGTTTGGTCTGGACTTTTCCAAAATAGTCCTGTCCTGTGATATGTTGAGACATTATGCAGCTTGTTACTTTGCCAGGTTCACTCTTATGTAGGGGCATTGTGATTTATCTGCATTAATGATTTTACTGCCTACTAAGTCTAGCTGACTGTAATGATGACAATCTAATTTCCCAAAGTCAAGTGCATAGTTTGCAAGGTGATCTGCTAGCTTATTTCCTTCCCTGTATATGTGCGATACTGTTAGAGTGAGGGATTGTTTGAGTTGGATGATTTCTTCTATTTGCTCTATTATGCACCAGGGGGGTTTTCCAAATGCCATTGATGATGTTGCTTAAGAGCATGGAATCTGTTTGTAGCCATATCTTTGAGAATCCTTGTGTGCTGGCAAAAATTAACGCTTCCTTAATGGCTGTTGTTTCTACTACTGTGTTTGTGCCCTCTGTACATTTTGTGCCAAGTGCATATATAAGGTCCCCTGTTCCATTTCTCACACAGTAACCTATTGAGCTTCTTCCTGGGTTTCCTTTTGACGCTCCATCTGTATTGATCTTTATCCATCCAGGCATAGGGAATTCCTAGTAGACTGTTTTGAAGCACAATCTTGGAGTGTAGTTTTCCAGCACGTGTAGAAGATCTTGCCATTTGTGTGGTGCATTTATTCCTGGATTTCTGGTATTGACTAGTGCTTGTAATGTTGAGGAGATTTGGTAAATTACTCTACCAATTGTGATTGGTTCCCCATGCTTGTAGCTATTTCTTCTTCTCCATAATTCCCATACAATGCATGATGGAAGTGCCTGCATCACTAGTTTGATTCTGTTGGCTGTTTGTGTTGTCCAACATCTTATTATTGCTTGATGAATGGTTGCTCCTTCAAGTGAAATTCCTGCTCTTTGTAGAAAGTATTTCCAAACCTTGGTGGCAGCATTTGAGGTGAAGAAAAGGTGAACCAAACTTTCTTCCCTTGGTTCAGTGCAGCACCAGCATTTTTAAGGTACTTGGTATCCCCATCTTTTCAAGATGTCATCTAGTGGTAATTTTGCCCTCCAAACTCTCCACATGAAGAAGGCAATTTCGAAGGGGAGTCCCTTTACCCAAATCATCTTATATGCTCTTTTGGGTTCTTCCCTTTTTCTAAGGTAGTCCCAGGCATATTTGACTGTGAATTGTCCTTGTTCCTGTAGCATCCAGTATGGGACATCCAGAGTGTCTTCCATCCTTAGAGGTTTTATTGAAGTAATTATGTGGTCTACTAGTTCCTGTGGCAAGAGTTCTGATAGTTGCAGCATATTCCAGTTGCCATTTTGCAGGGAGTTGTTCACATTATGGATAGATTCATCAATTGGGAAGTTTGCTGGCACTAGGAAGTATCGGGCTCCTTGCCTAGTCCAGTTGTCATACCAGAAGAGTGAGGATCCCATTTTGACTTGCCAAGCAATTTGATGTTCAATAATTTCCCTGCATTCTAACATTTTTCTTCCAAGCTTGTGATCCTCTCTTCCATGGAACATTTATTGCATTGTGTTTTTTGCAGTATTTTTGTGTCACGTATGCAATCCAGAGGCTGGGTTTTGTTCTGAAGTTCCACCACTGTTTGCAAAAAAAGGCCTTGGACATGTCATGGAGAGATCTGAATCTTGCTCCTCCTTCCTCATAAGGAAAACATAGGTTGTTCCAGAATGACCAATGTCTGCTGGTGCCTCCAACTGTGCTACTCCAGAAGAATTGAGCAAAAAGCTTATGAATGTTGTTGATTACTTGTTTTGGAGGATTCACTACAAAATGTAAATGCACTGGCATGCTTTGCAGAACATGCTTCATCAGGATGGCTCGACCTCCAATAGAGAGTAATTTTCCTTTCCAGGATTGCAGTCTGTCTTGTATCTTATTCACAATTTCTTGGTAGTACATGATTCTTTTCCTTGAGTAGAAAATGGGGCAGCCAAGATATGTGAATGGGAAGTTCTGCCTCCCAATTCTTGTGATTCTTTCTGTTCTTCCTACTGCCTCTGGACAGTTGAGTGGTGCATGTAGATGGCAGACTTGTTCCTGTTTATTAGCTGACCTGAAGCTGCTTCATATGCATTGAGTACCTCCATTATCAGTTGTACTGAGTTAGTATCTGATGATGAGAAAATGATCATGTCATCTGCGTATGATAGGTGATTGATTTTTGGACTTCTTCTGGGCATTCCAAAGCTGTTGAAGTAGGGATTTTGATGAAGTGCATTTAACCCCTTTGAGAGTGCTTCTGCAGCAATGATGAATAGTGTGGGTGATAGGCGGTCTCCTTGCTTGACGCCTCTTGTTGATTTGAAAAAAACATGAGGTTGGCCATTGATGAGGATTGAGTACCAATTATTGCCCACAATATCAAAGATCATGCCAATGAATGTTTTCATTGAAGCCCATTTTCCTGAGTACCTTAGTTATATATAGCCAAGATATTCTGTCAAAAGTCTTAGTCATATCCAACTTGATAACCACATTTTGACCTGTTTTTATTCTTTTTCCAATATCAGTGATGATTTCTTGTGCCAGTAGAACATTTTCCACTATTGTTCTGCCTTTCACAAAGCCAGCTTGTTCATGGGAGATTAGAGATGGGAGAATGACTAATAACCTTTCGTGTATGATTCTTGAGAAAATCTTATTGATGAAGTTACTAAGGCTTATTAGTCGCAAGTCCGAGAATGTCTCTATCTCCTTCTTCTTTGGTATGAGGACCAGATTTGTATGTGTTATGCTTTTGGGCAGTTGTCTTCCTGAAAAGAAAGCAGTGACCATATTCTGTATATCCTCTCGTATGATTTCCCAGCAGGATTGATAGAAGGTGCCTGTGAATCCATCAGGACCTCCTGCACTATCTCTGTTCAGGCTGAAAACAGCTTGTTTGACTTCTTCTTTTGTTGGAATTCTTATAAGCTCTACATTCTGTTGTGTGCTTATCACTTGCTGGATATTATCCAGAATTATGAAATCTGTGGGAGCATTCCTTTCAGTGAATTGGTCCTTGTAAAATTCAATGGCTTCTTCCACTATGTGTTCCTGTTCTTCAATCCAGATGTCATCCTTGTTTTTTATTCTTCTTAGCTGTAATCTTTTCCTTCTGCCATTGACTTGAGCATGGAAGAATTTTGTGTTTCTGTTCCCATCTTTGAACCAGGCCATTCCTGCTTTTTGTGTCCAGAATTATTCTTCTATTGCTAGATGTTTGATCATCTCTGCTTGGACCCTTTGTAATCTTTCTCTGTTTTGTGCAGTGGGTCTATCTTCAAACTGTTTTTCATGGGCTAGTACAACTTCCTCCGTGTTTGCAATATTCTGAAATATGTCTCCAAAGGTAGCTTTGCTCCAAAGTGATAGTGCCTTCTTCAGTTTTTTAAGCTTGTAGTTGAAGATGATGAAAGGATCTCCATGAAAGTCAGCTTGCCAATTCTCCCTTATTACAGTTTTAAGGAATTTGAAAGGCTTCTTGACTGCTTTTGTTGTTTGATCAAATTGCAATAACAGTGGGCTGTGATCTGATCCTATTTTGGGGAGATGTGTGACCTCAATTGATGAGAAGGCTTGTTGTAGTATTTGATTTGCTAGGCATTTGTCCAGCCTTTTAAAAATGCATTCTTCATCTGCTCTCCCATTCCACCAAGTGAAAATGTTGCCTTTGAAGCCTAGGTCTGTTAGACAGCTGATGTTGATGCGGTGATTGAAGTCATCCACTTCATTGAAAGGGACAGGGAGGCCTCCATATTTCTCTTCCTGATCACATATGACATTGAAGTCTCCTCCCACTATCCAAGGGGTTGAGATTGTTTGGGATAGATCATATATGGACTCCCACAATTCCACCCTTTCAGTTGAAGTGCATTTGGCATAGACGAGTGAGGGGATTAGTTCCATCTTTGTTACTATGTGCAATACCTTCAGGGTGAGTTGCTGGATTGTATCTGAAATCACTGTGATGTCATATGCATTATCCAGGAATGCCCATATTTTGTTGGACACATTTGCAATTGTTTGTGACATGCAAATTTTCCTCCTGTATTGTTCTAGCTTCCTGAGCTGCTGTTTTGGTTCCATGATGCCAATGATTTCAAAATGATGCTTGTTATGAAGTGTGATCAGCCTTTCAAATTCTTGCATTGTGTTGACTGATCTTATGTTCCATATGATGGCATTCATTGTTTCTTGTTGAGGTATGTCAAAGCTCTTTTGGGTTGAGGCTTTGTTGATGAAGAGCTGCTTTTATCTTTGTGTTGGGTTTCCTTGTCCAGTTAAATATTTGTTTGAACTGGTGATAGGTCTCCCTGCCTTGCTATATTTCTGATGTTCTAGATAGTGTTCTCATCATCCATGTCCTTGCCTGTGATTTCTGATCTTTCATTTCTTACTGATGTTATTGTTGACAGATTTCTTGGCCTGATGATTTCCTGCAGTTGATTTCTTATTATTCCTTTCCTGAAGATTGGATCTTGATCCATTGGTTCTTTCTTTATTGTAAGGATTTCAGTTTCTTGCACTCGACTTGCACTTGTTAGTGATGTCAAATGTTTCTCCCTTTATAGCCTAAATTCTGTGTTGTCCTCAGTGTCTTCTTCCTCACTGTGCATTCCTTCTGGGAGTTCTCCTTCTTTAGAGCATTCCTCTGACTGATCTGCTTATAACTTCCCTAGGATTTGCTCTGATTGCCTGTATGCACTTGTTTTTGCTGATTCTGCACGTTTTTTTTCATTTTGGGCTCTGTTTTCCTCTGGACAGTGCTGTTGTGAGTTTTTTTGCAGCTTCAGGTTTGTTATAAAAGCTCCTGATAATCTACTGTGTGGTGGATTCTTTGATCATTTCCTTGTCACTGTTTAACTTTTCTGATGTTTTAGGTGTTTCATTTTCTTATCATCATCATATACATATGCCTCTGTGGGCTTCATGTTACAACCCGTAAATTCGTACATTGGAATACATCGTGAAATAGTTTACATATGAGGACCCAAGCACCCGAAAAATAGTTTAAAGTTAAGAAAAAGAACAAAGGTGTCGCATAGCTAGATATGCGAACCGCAAAGCACAAATGCGGACCGCATATTCAGCGCCAAGATCGCAAAGTGAGACAGATTTCTGGGCTGAGATTGTGTCAAATATGCGTCCAGTATGCGGACCGCATAATGCAAATGCGGACCGCAAATGTGATATCTTCCATCGCAGAGTGGAACAGAGTTCTGGGCTGAATCCGTGTCTGAAATGCGACCAAAATGCGATCGCATTGTTGAAAATGCGAACTGCAAATCTGGCCATTCTGCGTCGCATAATGCAACAGATTTCTAGGGTGAGATTTGTGACCCGAATGCGAACCGCATATCCTGTTTGCGGTGGGTATGCGATCGCAAACCTGAAATTTTTCAAGCACGTGTACCACTTATTGCCAGGCCTATATAAGGGACCCAATCCCGTCCCTCCTTCATTTTTCTGAGTCCAAGCATAGTAGAAGGCCCCAAACGACCCCTCTCAAAGCTCCACACCAACACAACCAATTTCCTCTCTTCCAAACTCTAAAATTGAAGAAGAAAAGTAAGAAATTGAAGAACTAAGAGGGAACCCTAGCTGAGTTCCCCCCCCCCTACAAACCCACATTGAGGGCAAGACCTAGAAAATTGAGGAATCGAAGAAGAGGTCAAATAACTCATATGCAAGGTAAGTTACTACTCCCTTTCATGTAATTCTTCTTTGAACATTCATGATAGGTGGTTGCATACCTGTAAGAACTTATGGGAGTATGACTAGAAGCCATGAAATCGAAATAAGTAGGGTCAAAACGGAATGGGTCATGGTTATTAGGGGTTGTAAATGAGTTGCATGTGCTGTAAATACGTTTGATGGGGTTCAGGGGAGGAAGGGTGTATAGAACCACCACATGAATTTAGAAGATTGTGGTTAATGATAGCTATCACGCGTAGTGAGTAACGATTGAACCGTCCATTAATTGTAGACTAAGGAACTGTAGCAAATTGCGTAGCTCGAGAACTGGCGCAGTAAATACCAGGTATGTAAGACTATACCGTTCTTTCTTTTGCACGACTCCTATTGAATACAATGCCACGAACGAGCCCCAAGGAATATTCTATTCTTAGAAGCTAGTGTTGCTTATATTATTTTCCCTCTATGGAATGATTATTCTTGTTTCACGATATCAATGTTGATGGGAATCCTTGAGTCTTGTAAATGGCATGCGAAGAAAAAGGCATTCTTAATTGCACATGAAAGAAGGGATAATAAAGGCACGTCATTGAAAAGGGTCTGGAACACATTTTATAAATGAGCTCGCAATGTATTACGTGTATATATGTGTGTGTGATTGAATTGTTATGACCGCGCCTGATGAAGACCGGGTATGTTATGATCGCGCCTAGTACGGCCGGGTAAGGCATGCTATGATATGATAATGATGAGCCCACAGAGGCATATGATAACGAGCCCACAGAGGCGTACGATGACGATGAGCCCAGGGAGGCGTATGTGATTGTATGAGGTAACGATTATGTAACGGTTACGGTAACAATAAATGTATATGAAAATGACAAGCCCACAGAGGCAAGAGTATAAGACGATAATAATGGAAATAAACATGTATATGATAATGTTATAAAGGTTATATGTTTCTATCCTGATGCTTATATCATTGTTCTTATATTGTGTTTCCTGTCTTACATACTCAGTACATTATTCGTACTGACGTCCTTTATTGTGGACGCTGCATGTCGTGCTGCAGGTCCTAATAGATTGATAGACGGAGCTCCCCCACCGCAGTAGGCTACCAGTTCAGCAGATATTAGCAAGATTTTTGCTACAGCCTTGGTATGCACCCTGTGTAGATATGTTGGGCATGTGGGGCCCTGTTCCGACATAGGTTGTATAATATCTGTTCTTGTAGAGGCTCATTAGACAAATGTTGATGTATGTATGTATAGACCAGTGTTTGGTTGACTCATGTACGGTTGTATTGCCTCGTCGGCATATGTAATATGTTGTATAGTTTTGCATTGTAGCCCCGTTGGCGCACTATGTATACAAGCATATTCATGTTATGGTATGACGTTTCCGCCTCAGGTGACGTTGTTCAAAACTGCATGCGTAGGACAGTCTTTGTAGATAACAAAGAAAGTAAGATAGCGGATATGAGGGGTACGCCGGCGCTCTGCGAGCAGGGTCCGGTGTCCTGTCGCGGCCCTCCGGTTGGGTCGTGACACTTCATCATTATATATCATACCCGGCCGTAATGGGCTCGCTAAAGACGTACCCGACCATCATAAGGCTCGGTAGGATAGAACATGTACATACACATAGTTGCACAATAGGTGCCATACCCGGTCGACTATAGCGCGGCTCGGTAGAGTAAAACATATACAATGCATGCAGGACTCATATGAATCATACTTTCATAGTGACGTAGGGTCGAAGAAATAACAATATATCAATCCTCCCATAAGAGGGGAAACAATATAAGCACTCCTAGCTTCTAAGAATAGAGTATTCTTTGGGGCTCGTTCATTGTATCATGTATAAACAGAGTCATGCAAAGAAAGAAAGGGATGGTCTTACATACCTGGTATATACTGCACCAATCCTCAAGCTACGCAATCGTTACAACTCCTTATTTTACAATAGAAGAAACGATTCTATCATTTTCCTTTAACCAATATAGTTATTATTAATCACAACCTTAGTTCTATATGGTGTTTCTCAACACCCTTCTTCTTCTAAAACTTCACAAACATAGTAGTAGCACATGCAGCTCATCAACAACCCAAAACAACCATAACCCATTCCATTAGCACTAATTAACTTGAACCCATGGCTTCCATTTACCATCCCACGAGTTCTTACATGCATAGAATGGATTTGCCGAGAATCCCCCGCAAAAATTGAAGAAGGGAAACAAGAAATTGAAGAACTAAGGGAAACCCTAGCTGAATTTTCCCCTCCTACAAACCCACCTTGAAGGCAAAGACCTAGAAATTGAGGGATTGAAGAAGAAGGTCAAATAATTCACATGCAAGGTAAGTTACTACTCCCTTTCATGTGGTTTTCCCTCAAACATTCATGATCGGTGGTTGCATGCCTAAAAGAACCCATGGGAATGTAACTAGAAGCCATGAAATTGAAATAAATGGGGTTAAACGGAATGGGTTGTGGTTATTGTGGGTTGTAAATAGGTTGCATGTGTTGTAAATGCATTTAAAAAAGTTTAGGAGAAAAAGGGTGTAAGGAATCACCACATGAATTTAAGGAAATCTTGGCCATCAAGCGTAGTGAGTAACCATTGAGCTATTCTTTAAATGTAGACTAAAGAATTGTGGCAAATTGCGTAGCTTGAGAACCGACGCAACAAGCGCCAGGTATGTGAGACTATACCGTCCTTTCTTTTGCACGATTCCTATCGAATACAATGCTTCGAATGAGCCCCAAAGAACATTCTATTCTTAGAAGCTAGTGTTGCTTATGTTGTTCTTCCCTCTATGGAGTGATTATTCTTGTTTCATGGCAACAATATTGACGGAAGTCCTTGAGTCTTATACCTATTATGTTAAAAGGGTATTCTTAATTACATGAGGAGGAAGGGATAATAAATGTATGTCTTTATAACAAGTCGAGAACACAAGTTCATTAATAAGCTCGCAATGTATTGTGTGTATGTATGTATGTGTATGATTGAAATGTTATGATCGAGCCTAGTATGGCCGGGTATGAGCCCACAGAGGCATATGTTATGACCGAGCCTAGTACGGCCGGGTATGAGCCCACAGAGGCATATGTTATGACCGAGCCTAGTACGGCCGGGTAAGGCATGCTATGAGATGAAAATGATGAGCCCACAGAGGTGTATGACGATAAAGAGCCCATGGCGGCGTACGTGATTGTGTGGTAACGTGTAGGTAAACGGTTTCGGTAACAGTAAATGTATATGAAACTGACAAGCGCACAGAGGCGCTGATAGTGGTTTAAGGTAACGGTTACGCAACGCATCCGGTAGCAATAAATGTATATGAAAATGGCAAACTCGCAAGGGTAAAAGTATAATGCTGTAATGATGGAAATAGGTAATATAACAACAATGTAATAGAAGTATGTAATTAGACATAAATATTACAACATGCCACGGTAGCTGCCCTCAGAGGTAATTCTGTTGCTACAAGTACATGTTTCTATCCTGATGTTTATATTACTGCACTTATATTGTAATTCCTGTCTTACATACTCAGTGCATTTTCCGTACTAACGTCCTTTATTTTGTGGACGCTGCATATCGTGCTGCAGGTCCTAATAGATTGACAGACGGAGCTCCTCCACCGCAGTAGGCTACCAGTTCAGTAGACATAGCAAGATTCATCTTTCGGACTTGCTATATTTGGGAATGCATTTGTATAGACATTTTGGGCATGTCGGGGCCCTATTCCGACATAGGATGTTTAATGTCTGTTCTGGTAGAGGCTCAATAGACAATGTTAGTAGTGTATAGACAATGGTTAGTTATGTACAAACAGGTGACAGGGTATGTCCACGTTTTGTAAATCTTATGCCTAGAACACAGTAATATGTTTTCATGGATATATATGTATGTATGCATGTGCACGGAGTGTGTCTCCCATGAACGGTTTAATTAAATGATCTTTTTGTTTGAGATAATAAGATATCTGAAATGAAGGGTTCGCCGGTACTCTGCAAGTAGGGTCCGGTGCCCGTGTCGCGGCCCCCGCCCTCGGTCGGGGGAGTGACACGGGCAAGGCCAATGTTGTGGCCGACGCCCTCAGTCGTAAGTCAATGGGAAGTTTAGCACACATTGAAGCAGGTAAACGAAGTTTAACCAAGGAACTTCATCAGCTAGCCAGTATGCGAGCTAAATTATTAGACTCCGAAGATGGAGGTATTGTTGTGCATAACACATCCGAATCATCTCTCGTAGTTGAAGTGAAAGCACGGCAATACGAAGATCCCACATTGATGCAATTGAGAGAGGGCATTCAGCAAGGTAGGATCTCAACTTTCGAGATTGTAGGAGATGGGACCTTGAGGTGTCAAGGCCGATTGTGTGTGCCTGATGTAGCAGAATTGCGAGAGAAGATCATGAGGGAAATTCACCTATCCAGATATTCCATCCATCTTGGCTCAACTAAAATGTATCACGATGCCAAGGAGCAGTATTGGTGGAATGGGATGAAGAAATCAATTGCGGAATTCGTAGCTCAGTGTCCTAGTTGCCAACAGGTAAAGACAGAACATCATAAACCTGGTGGACTGCTCCAAGATATAGAAATTCCGACTTGGAAATGGGAGGTGATTAACATGGACTTCATTGTTGGATTGCCTCGCTCCAATCGTAAGTTCGACTCCATCTGGGTGATAGTGGATCGGCTTACCAAGTGTGCTCATTTCCTGCCAGTTAGGGCAACCTACAC
The DNA here is from genome assembly GCA_002018475.1 of Nicotiana obtusifolia. Taxonomy (NCBI): domain Eukaryota; kingdom Viridiplantae; phylum Streptophyta; class Magnoliopsida; order Solanales; family Solanaceae; genus Nicotiana; species Nicotiana obtusifolia. The sequence goes on from MCJB01051768.1 coordinate 19,752, forward strand.
AGCTGAAGATTATGCAAAGCTGTACATCGGGGAAATTGTTAAGCTTCATGGGGTGCCAATGTCTATTATATCAGACAGAGGAGCCCAGTTCACAGCTAACTTCTGGAAATCTTTTCAGAAAGGTTTGGGTACGCAAGTAAGTCTCAGCACAGCTTTTCATCCGCAAACTGACGGACAAGCTGAACATACTATCCAAACACTCGAGGATATGCTGAGAGCATGTGTCTTAGATTTCAAGGGAAGTTGGGACGACCATCTCCCACTTATAGAGTTTGCGTACAATAACAGCTACCACTCCAGTATAAAAATTGCCCCATATGAGGCATTGTATGGGAGGAAGTGTAGATCGCCAATTGGGTGGTTCGAAGTTGGTGAAACTGAGCTATATGGCCCGGATTTGGTCCATCAAGCCGTTGAGAAAGTACGATTAATACAGGGACGATTGAAGACTGCACAAAGCAGGCAAAAGTCCTATTCCGACGTCCGACGTCGTGATTTGGAGTTCCAGGTTGGTGATTGGGTGTTCCTGAGAGTCTCACCCATGAAGGGTGTTATGCGCTTTGGGAAGAAGGGTAAATTGAACCCGAGGTACATCGGTCAGTACAAAATCCTTCGGCGGGTTAGACATGTCGCATATGAATTAGAGCTACCCTCCGAGATGGAATTTGTCCATCCGGTGTTCCATGTGTCCATGTTGAGGAAATGTATCAGAGACCCTTCCCGGGTCGTCCCCACCCAAGACATACAAATCACCAAGGACCTAACCTACGAAGAAGTGCCAGTGGCTATATTGGATCAACAGGTCCGCAAGCCAAGAACGAAAGATGTGGCTTCGGTCAAGGTGTTGTGGAAGAACAGGAATATGGAAGAAATGACATGGGAAGCAGAGGAAGAAATAAAGTCTAAGTATCCGTACCTGTTCCCCGATGTAAATAATGGAGGTGTCGAGGAAACGCGGAGCGAATGAAAAGGGGAAGCATCCCCACGAGGTAAATAAGAACTTGACTCTTCATGATTACCTTTCAATTAATGCTGGGATTCAGTGCCGGCCGAACGAAGCCTATAAAAGCTGAAACCCCCTCCACCTACAGCATTACCTTTCATAAATCCAAACATTCGGGGACGAATGTTCCTAAGGGGGGAGAGTGTTACAACTCGTAAAACTCGTACGTTAAAACACATTGTGAAATAGCTCACATATGAGGACCCAAGAACCCGGAAAATGGTTTAAAGCTAAGAAAAAGAATAAAGGTGTCGCATAGCTAGATATGCGGACCGCAAAGCACAAATGTGGACCGCATATCCAGCATCAGGGTCACAAATTGAGACAGAGTTCTGAGCTGAAACTGTGTCAAAAATGCGGCCAGTATGCGGACCGCATAACGCAAATGCGGACCGCAAATGTGACATACTCCATCGCAGAATGGAGCAGAGTTCTGGGCTGAATCTATGTCTGAAATGCGACCAGAATGCGATCGCATTGTTAGAAATGCGAACCGCAAATCTGGCCCTTCTGCGTCGCATAATGCGACAGATTTCTGGGGTGAGAATTACGACCAAAATGCGAACCGCATACCCTGTCTGCGGTGGGTATGCGATCGCAAACCTGAAAATTTTCAGGAACGTGTGCCACTTACTCCTAAGCCTATAAAAGGGACTCAAACCCGTCCCTTCTTCATTTTTCTAAGTCCCAGCATAGTAGAGAGCCCCAAACGACCCCTCTCAAAGCCCTTACATCAAAACAACCAAATCCCTCTCTTCCAAACTTTAAATTGAAGAAGGGGAGCAAGAAATTGAAGAACTAAAGGAAACCCTAGCTGAGTTTCCCCCTCTTACGAACCCCATTGGAAGGCAAAGACCTAGAAATTGAGGAATCGAAGAAGAGGGTCAAAAAATTCACATGCAAGGTAAGTTACTACTCCCTTTCATGTGGTTTTCCCTTAAACATTCATGATAGGGGGTTGCATGTCTGTAAGAACTTATGGGGGTATGACTAGAAACCATGAAATCAAAGTGAGTGGGGTTAGACGAAATGGGTGATGATTATTAGGGGTTGTAATTGGGTTGCATGTGCTGTAAATACGTTTAACGGGTTTAGGGATGGAAGGGTGTAGAGAACCACCACATGAATTTAGGAGATTATGGTTAATGATAGCTATCACGCGTAGTGAGTAATCATTGAGCTATTCTTTAATTGTAGATTAAAGAATCATGGCAAATTGCGTAGCTTGAGAACCGACGTAATAAGTACCAGGTATGTAAGACTATACCGTTCTTTCTCTTGCACGATTCCTATTGAATACAATGCTACGAATGAGCCCCAAAGAACATTCTACTCTGAGAAGCTAGTGTTGCTTATGTTGTTCTTCCCTCTATGGAATGATTACTCTTGCTTCATGGTAACAACGTTGACAGAAATCCTTGAGTCTCATAACTATCATGTTAAAAAGGTAATTCTTATTTACGTGAGAAAGAAGGGATAATAAATGTAACAAGTCAAGAACACAAGTTCATAAATAAGCTCGCAATGTATTATGTGTGTATATATATATGTGTATGAATGAATTCGTATGACCGCGCCTAACGAAGGTCGGGTATGTTCTGACCGAGCCTAATAAAGGCCGGGGATGAGCCCACAGAGGCATATGAAAATGATGAGCCCATAGAGGCATATGATATGACCGAGCCTAGTAACGCCTGGTAAGGCATGCTATGAGACGATTAAGAGCCCATGAGGCGTATGTGATTTTGAGGTAACATGTATGCAAACGGTTTCGGTAACATTAAATGTATATGAAAATGACAAGCCCACAGTGGCGCAGATAGTGGTTTAAGGTAACGATTGCGTAATGCATCCGGTAATGTGAATGTATCTGAAAATGGCAAACTCGCAAAGGTAAAAGTATAATGCTGTAATGATGGAAATAGGCAATATAACAACGATGTAATGTAAGTATGTAATTAGACATAAATATTACTACGTGTCATGGTAGCTGCCCTCAGAGGTAATTCCGCTGCTACGAGTTACATGTTTCTATCCTGATGTTTATATTACTGCTCTTATATTGTGTTTCCTGTCTTACATACTCAGTACATTTTCCGTACTGACGTCCTTTATTTTGTGGATGCTGCATATCGTGCTGCAGGTCCTAATAGATTGACAGACAGAGCTCCTCCACCGCAGTAGGCTACCAGTTCAGCAGACATAGCAAGCTTCATCTTTCGGACTTGCTATATTTGGGTATGCATTTTGTATAGACATTTTGGGCATGTGGGGGCCCTGTTCCGACATAGGATGCTTAATGACTGTTCTGGTAGAGGCTCAATAGACAATGTCAGTAGTGTATAGACAATGGTTGGTTATGTACAAACAGGTGTCAGGGTATGTCCACGTCTTGGAAATCTTATGCCTAAAACGCAGTAATACGTTTTCACGGATATATGTATATGTATGCATGTGCACGGAGTGTGTCTCCCATGAATGGTTCAATTAAATGATCTTTTTGTTTGAAATAATAAGATAGCTGAAATGAAGGGTTCGCCGGTACTCTGCGAGCAGGGTCCGGTGCCCGTGTCGCGGGCCCGCCGGGCGAGGCGTGACACACAAGAGGTGTAATATATGATAATGTAGATCCCGGATCAATCAACGCATATACATCATAAAAAAACACAGACAATATACCTGTAACAACATCCGGAGATGACTCGAGATCCTGCCGACCTACTAGAGCATAGGTTCGATTTTGAGTAACACTCGAGCTCGGCATTCCACCTCTACCTCTGCCACGACCTGTTGGCTGCTGAAAACCCCGTGCTGGAGGTTGAACTGATGAGGAAGAACCAGCCACAGATCCAGTCGGTTGAGCCATACCACCACCTCCTCTGTTAGGACAATCCCGCCTCATATGGCCAGGCTGTCTGCAAGAATAGCATACATCGGAACCTTGACGACACAGTCCAACGTGGGCCTTGCTGCAGTGATCACAACGAGGTGTTAGGGGTCTTGTCTGACTAGTATCCCTGTATGTTGCGAGCCTGATGCCCGCGAACTCTGACCTGGACCCGAATAGGTAAATCGATCATATCGAGGTCTCTGAAACTGTGGAGGAGCACTAGCTACAGGTGGTGCCGAACCCCTCGAAAAATGGGGCCTGACATTACCTCTGAACTCACCGGAATACCCTGCAAATCTCACCCTCTTATGCTGGCCCCTATCCTGCTCCCTGTCTGTTCTTTGCTGGCGCTTACTGATGTGCCGGGTAGTTTCGGCACATTTTGATACTATTTACTTAAAGTTTAACTTGTTCTACTTGTTAATTATCATGATACTTACAAAATTTTAGTGTAATTGTAGTGTATTGAGTGAAGAAATCCAGAAGTATGGAAAAGAAGTCAAAAAGCCAGCTAAAGACAAGAAAAGAGCTCAGGAGCATCGCAGATGTAACTATGCGATCGCAGAACAGATGTGCGAGTCGCAGACTCTACAGGTAGATCGCAGATGAAGACAGAACTTTAGGCCAACCTTCAGGTCGAGAATGCGGTCGCAAATGTGACCGCAAAACAAGAATGCGAACCGCAAATTGGCCTAGTGGAATCGCAAACATGAAACAGTTTAATGAACATAAAAATAATTTCAATCATTATCTATTAATAAATAAGGAAAATATTAACAGATATACTTGTCAATTCTGAAGATAAATCTAGAAAAGAATTCAACTCTGAATAATCAATACCTGGCAGTAACAAATATCGCCAAAATTAAAAATGACCAAATTATTTAAAATTCTTAACTTTCTTAGAATATAACCTATAAAATGAATAAGGAAAAATATGCAGTAATTGAAAATACATATAGAAGTCAAGAAGGAGTAGAAATAAATATAATACACTCTAATTTAGGTAGAAGATATAAGAAAATAGGAGACCAATTATACTTAATGCCAGAAAAAGAATCAGCTAAGAGAGAAGATAGTCTAACAGCAATGATAAGATTAGCAAAAGAAAATGAAGAAATTGATAGGAACAAAGAAATTGAAAATATTAGAAAACAAACGAAAAAAGAAATTGAACAAATAGAAGAAATAAAAAACACCAGAATAATAGAATTAGAAAAAGAATTAGCAACGTTAAAACAAATATATGAAGAAAAGATAAAAGAAAAAGCAAAAAGAAAAGAAGAAGAACAAGAAAGAAAGTTGGCAGAAGAAATAGAAAAATTTTAAAAACAAATACAGTTGGAAAACCAAGAAGTAAGAATAGAATAAATAAATGACATAGATCCAGAAAATACAATAGAAGACCATGATTCAGAAATAAGTGAAACATACACAGAACTTATAAAAAATATAGAACTAAAAATAAATACTGAAGATTAGAAGATAAACCTTCTACATCAGGAACATCAGAAAAACAAACTGTTTATAATAATTATGAAAATTATAGGACAAACAAAGCTCTATGGAATAAACAATCTTCATGGGATAAACAATTATATAAAAAATGGATACCTAAACAATCAATAGAACAATGTAATTTCTTAGACCTAGATTGCGTAGAAGATATAAATAAAACAATACAACTTTGGAGTGGATACATAGCAAAACAGTTAATAGATAATAAAATAACAATAAAAGATGCACCAGAATACATAGAAAGAACCCTATTAGGAACAGTAAAAATATGGATGCAAAATATGACAGATGAAGGTAAAAACATATTACAAAGTAATAAAAGATTTAATAATGAAATTATAACTTCGCCTATAGAAATATTACATAAATATGAAATAGCAATAAGGAATGAATTTAGTAGTATGCCAACAGAAATAGAGGAACAACAGAAAGATAAAAAGATGTATAGAAATTTAATGAATAAATTAACTATTTGTAATATGTGTTATTTAGATGAATATACATGTGCATTTAGAGAATATTACTATAAAGGAACATATACAATCGATGAAAGTAAAGAAATAAGAAACTTATATTATACTAAACTACCAGAACCTTTTAGTTCAAAAATTATAACTGATTGGAATGATGCAGGATTAGCAGATACCCTAGGAGCTAGAACAAAATTTGTACAAAAATGGTTTATAGATTTGTGTGAAAAACATAAAGAAAATATGAAAATAGAAAAAATATTAATGAAAAACTTAGCCTGTTGTAAAACAAAAGTAGCACCTCAATTTGGATGTACAGAAAAATACTATAAAAAGAAAAAACGAAAATATAAGAAAACACCTTATAGAACAAAATATAAGTATAAGAAACCTAGAAAAAGATATTACATAAAAAATTATAAACATAAAAGACCACATAAACAAAAGAGAAATTTATCTGAATGTAAATGTTACAATTGTGGAAAATTAGGACACATAGCTAAAAATTGTAAAATACCTAAAGATCCAAAGAAAAAACAAATAACAGAAGTTATAATAGAAAATGATGACTATATCCAAATAGATTATATAGACTATGAAATAGAAAGTGAAGATAGTATATACGAATTATCCGAAACTGAAATTACAACTGATATAGATGAAGAAGAGGTAGAGTATGACTGAAAAAGATATACAAATAATTAAACAAAAAGAATATCAAGATGAAGAATCATATGAACAAAAAAAATATTTGATAATAATATGTTTGAACAACTAAAAGGTAAAGAATTAGACTTAAGTGTAGATAAAATTTTAGAAGTACCTATAATAAAAAAACTAGTTTAAACGAAAAACAGAAGAATATTACATAATAAGTCAAAAAGAACATATAATAGATTGTAAATATACTAAAGGAAAAGCAAAAATACCAATTATAAATAAAAAAGTAATAAACAAAGAAATTCAAGATATAAGAGCTAAAAACCCAATTAAATATGTACACTTAGGAGGAACAGAAATATTAATTAAAGCATGTTTTAGAGAAGGAATAGATACACCTATAAAAATATATCTAGCAGATGATAGAATTATACACCCTATAGAAAAAAGCATAATAAGTGCAATAAGAGGAAAGAAACATAGATAAATCATTAGTATTATACTGGAAAATGTCAGGAATATAACTAGCACAAGGAAGTAAAATATTTACAGCAAGATGTAAAAACTTATACATTTTAACAACTAAGCATAAAATAACTGCTAAAAATAAGATAAATAAAATAAAAATAGAAGATCCTTTTGAACAAATAGTTACTGTTATAGATAAAAATGATTATAGTTACAAAGAAATAGATATATAAGAAGATTTAGAAATAGTTAAAGATAGAATAAATACATCTAAAAAGACTAAGTTATGAAACCCCATCATCATCATCTAGAACAGGTACATCTAGAAGATTAGAGTATAATACTCCACAAAATATGATAATAGAAGAAACAAAATCACACCAATATTATATAACAGGGATAATGGATCAAAGGAAATACCTCATATTAATCAATATAGGACAGGAAGAAAATTATATTATGAGAGAACTAGTACGAGAAGAAGAAATAATTACAAAAGAAAAATCATGTCCAGATTTACCAATAACCTTAATAAATACAGACGAATACACCAATAAAGAATTAATTATAGGAGGAATACCAATACAAATAAAATTTAAGATATATAATGAAGAGACAAAATTAACCTTAGGAATAAAATGGTTAGATAGTGTAAAACCATATAATTTAGAAGATAAACAATTAACAATAACTTATGAAACTACGAAAATCATAATAAAGCGTACAATAATGTAAATAATGACAAAAATTTATATATTAGTAAAAATTATAGTAGAAGGATATTATAATAGATACTATACACCTATTATAGTTATAGGATTTAATAATGAAGGGAGTATGATATAATATAAAGCCAAAAATATAAGGATACAAATATGGGATAAAATCCTGCATATAGAAGAAATGTATAGTTATGAATTTACAAATAAAAATATACTATTAGGAATGCCATTGATAGAATATAAAGCCAAAAATATAAGGATACAAATATGGGATAAAATCCTACATATAGAAGAAATGTATAGTTATGAATTTACAAATAAAAATATACTATTAGGAATGTCATTTCTAGATAATAACAAGAACACATTGGTGGTTTACTACCCCATGTAAACAAAAAATAGGAGCAAAAAGAGTAAATAACAAAGTAAGAAATCATACACCATGGATAAAAGGAAGTGAAAAAATTACTCAAAATTTAGAAAGTAAGAAACTAGATACTCATAAAATAGAAATAATTATATTCACAGTAGACAAATTATAAATAATAGAAGATAAGTTAGAAAAACTATACAGTGAAAATCCGTTACAAGGATGGGAAAAACATAAAACTAAGATAAAAATTGAACTTATAGATGAAAATAGTATAATAACCCGAAAACCTTTAAAATATAATTTTGATGACTTAAAAGAATTCAAAATACATATCACTGAATTAATGGAAAATGGATATATACAAGAAAGGAATAGTAAACTAACTAGCCCAGCTTTTATAGTTAACAAACATAGTGAACAAAAAAGAGGAAAAAGTAGAATGGTAATTGATTATAGAAACTTAAATGCTAAAACTAAAACATATAATTACCCAATACCAAATAAGATACTAAAAGTAAGACAAATACAAGGTTATAATTACTTTAGTAAATTTGATTGTAAATCAGGATTCTATCACCTAAAACTAGAAGAAGAATCTAAACAATTAACAGCCTTTAAGGTACCCCAGGGATTCTATGAATGGAATGTATTACCCTTCGGATATAAAAATGCACCAGGTAGATATCAACATTTTATGGACAATTATTTTAATCAATTAGAAAACTATATTGTATATATAGATGATATATTATTATTTTCTAAGACACAAGAAGAACATATTAAATTATTAGAAAAATTTATACACATTATAGAAATATCAGGTATAAGTTTAAGTAAAAAGAAAGCAAAAATAATGAAAACTCAAATAGAATTCTTAGGAATACAAATAGATAAAAATGGAATAAAAATGCAAACTCATATAGTACAGAAAATAATAAATTCAGAAGAAACCCTTGATACAAAAAAGAAACTACAATCCTTTTTAGGACTAGTTAACCAAGTACGAGAATATATACCTAAACTAGCAGAAAATTTAAAATCATTACAGAAAAAATTAAAGAAAGATGTAGAATATCACTTTGATAATAAAGATAAATTACATATACAAAAGATAAAAACTATGTGTACTAAATTACCAAAACAATACTTCCCTGATGAAACTAGAGAATTTATATACATAGTTGAAACAGATTCAAGTAGCCATAGCTATGGAGGAGTATTTAAATATAGATATATAAATGAAAAAATAGAACACCATTTGTAGATATTACTCAGGATCATATACTGAACCACAATTAAAATGAGAAATAAATAGAAAAGAATTATTTGCTTTATATAAATGTTTATTGGCCTTTGAACCATATATTGTGTATAGCAAATTTATTGTAAGAACAGATAATATTCAAGTTAAGTGGTGGTTAACCAGAAAAGTACAAGACTCAGTTACGACAAAGGAAATACGAAGACTGTTATTGAACATCCAGAATTTTACATTTACAATAGAAGTAATCAAAACTGACAAGAATGTTATTGCAGATTACATATCAAGAAAAAGGTACACAGACAGATAATATACCAGAAACAACTACTGGAGATCTATATACAATCCTTTCCAAGTTGTCTATACAAATGGATGGCATGGGAAAAAGATTGCAAAATCTAGAGGAAGCTAGTAGTCAGCAGCATGACTATAAACATGCGGAACTACACAAAACAACTAGCAGTCAGCAGCATGACTCAAAACATGCGGAACTAGAAGGAGACGATGGGAAATTCCTAAAAACCCATAATAGTGTTTGCATTGATGCAGGAACTACAGCAAGCAGCATCATATCTACACCGAAGTTACCTATAAAACCAAAAAACAAGAACCTCAATAAATTATTTGAAAAACCATATACTACAATACCAAAAAACCCAGTTATAATACAACCTCAAACCACTACTTATTCCGAAAGCCTAAACCAAACCAAGAGAACCTATAACCATATATCCCGTACATATATAGACAACATGCACAAATTACAAACATTTCTTAACCTAAACCCAAGATCCAAGAATACAACTAACCCAGAAAAAGACTATATTACAGCACACCTACAAAGACACAATAAACTTATTGCTTTACCAGGAACCAACCCAAACCTAGTAAATACCTGCTATAACTATGGATTACTAAGTATAGTATATACCTCGACAGGAGAAGAAATAGCTTCTATTACGGAATTATATAAAGCATTTACTACATACAAAAGAATTACTAAAGGAACACTTTTATATATAAAATTTTATACGGCACCAGCGGAGATATTATATGATGAAGTAAAACCTATCATACAAGTCATTAAGATTGGACTTACGAGAGAAATGATCATACCGGAACAAATCGACATACAGCCGGAAATACCTAAGGCAGAGATTCCAGAATTCCTTGCAAACAAAAGACTTATTGGACTAGCTACAATACTCAGTGAATTAGCAAATACCTATATGAATGAGCTACCTATGTGGACATATTATTCAAGGGAACAAATTATGATTTATTCACATTCAAGAGAAATTAGAAGGCAAGATATGGAGGACATGCGACAATGGGTTATCAGCCTATTAAAGCCAGAACAGATACCGATTACAAGAGCTATTAAGAAAATTTTTATTTCAGAGGACTTATTGTCGAGGTATTGCAAAATCATAGGACCTAAATACCCAGATCACATATGCTCGAAATGCAACGGAGAAGATAATGTTATACCAGAATTTAACATGGAGTGATTTCTTGGAAGACTCTACAACTACCATAATCAATGAATAAAGAAAAGACGGCAAAGAAAAAAGAGGAAAATCAATGAATGAAGAAAATGATGGAAGATGACTGACAAAGCAAAGAAAAAAGAAGAAAAGATACTACACCTACCACAAATAATGAGGAAAGAAGAAAAAGAAGATAAGATCAGGAAAGAGGAAAGAGCAAGATGGCCAACAAAGAAAAAGAGAAGACAAAGACATAAAGTAGAAGACGACAACTACAACAGCGATATAAAGAAAGCAGCTACTTTACTTTTTATTCTTTAATTTCTAGCCGTCCAAATGTAAAGTTAAGGACGAATAACTTTTTCTTTTTTAACTTTTAATTAGAACCGCCCATCTGTAAAGTTGAAGGGCACTTAGAACTTTTTGTTAATAGTTTTTCTTGTATAAATAGGAGAAGAAGGAGAAGGAGAAGACAGACGACACACTTCACTCAACTCCCTCTCCATTCTAAAAACTCTCTGTAAAATATTTAGAAATAAACTACTTGTTTATTCATATATGGAGCATATATCACAAACTACTTCAAATACTTCACCAGAAAATCTACCTACAAAGGTATGTCTATTTATCATTATGAATAACTAAACTCATATATTCCTGATAATCTCTTAAATGTTATACTAGTTTAATCATGTTATAGTACTGTTTTGCTGAAGATTTTTAGTAAGTTTTCCATATGAGTTAGTAGGCTGAGAGTAGTCAAGCCCAGGCTATGCCGTCTTGTAGTGGAAACCGAAAAAGGCAAGGAAGCCGTGTTAAGGGGAGTACACAGTGTTGAGGCGCTGCTACGGTAGACGATTGAAGCCGAAAATATATGGTAGTGACTAAGCGAAATGTTCAGGATAACTTTAGTATAAGATGATAAAATTAGAATAACATACTTAGAGATTAGAGGGAATAAATGTTTAGAATATGATAAACATGATAAATACTTATTTATTAGATAATAATCAACAATATAAGATACTGGTACTATATCTACTTAGGAAACTTAATAATGATGTTAAAAAGAAAATATTTGACCTATTAATTATGGAAGAAATAATAGAATATACCAAAACGATGCAGCTAATAAATCAACAATGGTATGAATTCAATATAGCAGATAACATAAACTTATATGACCTATATATATATTCAGATTAATGAATATAAATTACGAATATCTAGAACATTGGATAAAAACTATGAGAACACAAGATTTATTAGAAAAATTACTTTCAGATAATATAACAGAATACCTTAGAACACATGATATAGAATATCTAGAATTTATTAACGAAACCATTAAAGAAATAAGAAGACTAATACCACTAAAAGAAGAATACTACAAAAAAGCTTTTCCTAACAATTAAAAATAACAAAATGAATTCCGCACCCGAAAATTGGTATCAGAGCTATTTATTAAAAGAAATAGTAAAAGTTATCAATATAAACCAAAAAAATATTTCTTTTAATAGCTATTTATCAAAAGAAATAGTAAAGATTATTTATAAGTATAAAGATATATAAAAAAAAATGAAAAAACACCATTCGTTTAGATCACTAAGTTTTCATAATAATCATAGATGGAATCTTTTAGAATATAAAAGAAAAATAATTAAATGGATTACTTTATCAAAAAGAAATTATTCATTAAGAAAAAAGTATAAGAAAGATTCTCTTAAACAGTTTAATGAACATAAAAATAATTTCAATCATTATCTATTAATAAATAAGGAAAATATTAACAGATATACTTGTCAATTCTGAAGATAAATCTAGAAAAGAATTCAACTCTGAATAATCAATACCTGACAGTAACAAATTAAAAATGACCAAATTATTTAAATTCATAACTTTCTTAGAATAATACCTATAAAATGAATAAGGAAGAATATGCAGTATACACTCTAATTTAGGTAGAAGATATAAGAAAATAGGAGACCAATTATACTTAATGCCAGAAAAAGAATCAGCTAAGATAGAAGATAGTCTAACAGCAATGATAAGATTAGCAAAAGAAAATGAAGAAATTGATAGGAACAAAGAAATTGAAAATATTAGAAAACAAACGAAAAAAGAAATTGAACAAATAGAAGAAATAAAAAACACCAGAATAATAGAATTAGAAAAAGAATTAGCAACGTTAAAACAAATATATAAAGAAAAGATAAAAGAAAAAGCAAAAAGAAAAGAAGAAGAAGAACAAGAAAGAAAGTTGGCAGAAGAAACAGAAAAATTTAAAAAACAAATACAGTTAGAAATCAAGAAGTAAGAATAGAAGAAATAAATGACATAGATCCAGAAAATACAATAGAAGACCATGATTCAGAAACAAGTGAAACATACACAGAACTTATAAAAAATATAGAAATAGAAATAAATACTGGAGATTTAGAAGATAAACCTTCTACATCAGGAACATCAGAAAAACAAACTGTTTATAATAATTATGAAAATTATAGGACAAACAAAGCTCTATGGAATAAACAACCTTCATGGGATAAACAATTATATAAAAAAATGGATACCTAAACAATCAATAGAACAATATAATTTCTTAGACCTAGATTGCGTAGAAGATATAAATAAAACAATACAACTTTGGAGTGGATACATGTCACGACCCAAAATCCCATCCCGGTCGTGATGGCGCCTCTCATGAAGACAAGGCCAGCCGATTTAAACCAAACCTCATTTAAATAGTTAACA
>MCJB01051769.1:0-26641 GCA_002018475.1 Nicotiana obtusifolia
AAATATTCTTCTTTAGAAATGCGGTCACACTCCGAGCTTCGTTGTTTGGTAAGGCAACGGCCTCTACCCAATTGGATACATAGTCCACATCCATTAGGATGTATTTCATCCCACATGAGCTTATGAAAGGGCCCATGAAGTCAATACCCCAAACATCGAATAATTCGATTTCCATAACAAAGTTCATAGGCATCTCATGCCTCCTCGAAATTGGGCCCTGTCGTTGGCATTGGTTGCAAGACTTCACCAACTGATTAGCATCCTGATAAATAGTCGTCCAGTAATACCCACACTCCAAAATCTTTGCAGCTGTTCTGTTACCCCCATGATGACCCCCAACTGGTGAGTCATGGCAAGCTTTCAGACTGTAACATCTCTTCCTCAGGTACGCATCTTCTAATTATGTTATCAGCATAGACACGGAATAAGAATGGTTCTTCCCAATAATAGTTGCGACAATCCCTCAAGAACTTCTTCCGTTGGTATGATTCCAACCCTTCCAGAATAAGATCACTGACAATGTAATTAGCGATGTCGGCATACAACGGTGCAAATGAATTAGATACCATCAGTATATGTTCATTTGGAAATGAGTCATTTATCTCCAGCTCTTCTTTTTGTCTCCCTGATTCTTCCAGTCTAGATAAGTGATCTGCCACTTGGTTTTGTGTTCCCTTGCAATCCATAACTTCGAAATCGAACTCTTGCTGCAGTAACACCCATCGGATTAGTCGTGGCTTTGCATCTTTCGCCATCAAATAACGTAGAGCTGCATGATCCGTATACACAATCACTTTAGAGCCCAATAGATATGCACGGAACTTCTCGAATGCATACACAATAGCTAGCAGTTCCTGCTCGGTTACAGTGTAATTCATCTGCGCCCCATTAAGTGTCTTGCTAGCATAGTATATTGGGTGAAGAACTTTATTGTGTCTTTGTCCCAGCATAACTCCAATAGCTACACCGCTAGCATCACACATAAGCTCAAAGGGTAGCGACCAATCAGGTGTGACTATAATAGGTGCCGTGGTGAGCTTTGTTTTCAGTTCCTCAAAAGCTGCGAGGCATTTTTCATCAAAGACAAACTTGGCATCCTTCTCTAGGAGTTTACACATTGGGTGTGCAATCTTTGAGAAGTCCTTAATGAACCGCCTGAAGAATCCAGCATGCCCCAAAAAACTACGGACACCTTTTACGGATGTGGGTGGAGGGAGTTTGGAGATGATCTCAATTTTGGCTTTATCCACGTCTATGCCACGCCTGGAGATTTTATGTCCCAGCACAATACCTTCATCCACCATGAAGTGGCATTTCTCCCAGTTTAGTACAAGGTTTGTCTCTTTGCACCGCTTTAGCACTTGTTTCAGATTCTTCAGGCATTGCTCAAAAGTTTCCCCGACTACCCAAAAATCATCCATAAAGACCTCAAGGAAATCCTCTACCATATCAGAAAAGATAGACATCATACATCTTTGGAAGGTGGCTGGAGCATTACATAAGCCGAATGGCATTCGACTGAAAGCAAATGTTCCATACGGGCATGTGAACGTTGTCTTCTCCTGGTCCTCCAAAGCTATATTGATCTGATTATACCCGGAGTATCTGTCGAGGAAGCAATAGAAGGACTTTCGGCTAGCCGATCAAGCATTTGATCAATAAAAGGCATAGGGAAGTGGTCCTTTCATGTGGCACTATTGAGCTTTCTGTAATCCATGCATACCCGCCATTCGGTTACTATCCTTGTTGGAATTAGCTCGTTCTTTTCTTTCTTGACCACAGTCATGCCTCCTTTCTTTGGCAAGCATTGTACCGGGCTCACCCATGAACTATCGGCAATTGGGTAGACTACCCCAACATCCAGCCATTTGATTATCTCTTTCTTCACAACTTCCTGCATTGATGGATTCAGCCGTCACTGGTGCTCCACACTCGGTTTTGTCCCATTTTCTAGTTGAATCTTGTGCTCACAAATTCCAGTAGGGATTCCCCGAATGTCCGGAATTGTCCAACCGATGGCTTGTCTGTGTTCCTTCAAAACTTGCAGCAACTGCTCTACCTGCACATCATTCAACAACGAAGAAACAATTACTGGTAAAGTATTATTCAAGCCAAGAAATTTATACCTCAAATGCGACGGAAGTGGTTTGAGCTCTAATTGAGGTGGTTCGATAATGGACGGCTTTGCAGGAGGTGTAGCTCTATTCTCCAAATCTAGGGACAGTTTTGGTGGAATATATGAGTAAGAGCCACGTCCTTCTAATGCATTCACTGACTCCATAAAGCCTTCCATATCATTACCATCAAAATCCACCAATATCGCTGCCAGTGCTTCACCTAAGTATTGCTCTTCCATCTTCATCTCAACAGCCTCATCAACTTCATCAACAATACCAATTAGTGAAATGTTCTCGTACTCGGTTGGTAATTTCATACCCTTACTAGCTTGGAAAGTAACTTCTTCGTTGTTCACCCGAAACTTGATTTCATTACGCTCCAAATCCATAAGTGCTCTTCTAGTAGCTAAAAATGGTCTCCCCAATATAATAGGAATTTCCTTGTCCACAACACAATCAAGGATCACAAAATCAGCTGGAATATGAAATTTTCCAACTTTAACAATCACATCATCTACAATACCAACTGGTCTTTTGATTGAACGGTCAGCCATCTGCAACCTCATGCTCGTCGGCCTTGGCATTCCTAGTCCAGCTTGTTTGTAGATGGCTAGTGGCATCAGATTGATGCTGGCCCCATTGTCACACAGTGCCTTAGCAAAGTCGTGCACTCCAATAGTGCACGGAATAGTAAATGCTCCCGGGTCCTCTTTCTTTTGGATTGGATTTGTAGCAATGATAGAGCTAACCCGGTGGGTCATATTCACCACCTCATTCTTGGTGGTTCTCTTCTTTGTGATCAGATCCTTTAGATACTTGGCAAACCCTGGCATTTCTTAGAAAGCCTCCAAGAATGGTATATTCACCGATAGCTGCTTGAGAATGTCATAGAACTTCTCAAACTTGTTGTCGTCAACTCTTCTCGCTAGTCTCTGAGGGAAAGGAGGAGGGGGTCTAGGAATTGGCGGAAGAATGTTTGATGTTTCTTCTGCTTTGTCCTTTATCCCTTCTTGGATCTCATCTCGGTTTTGCACAACTTCTGGATTTTTGTTTACTTCAGCAACACTAAGTTTTTCAACTTCAACCCCTTTTTGAATTTCTTCCAAATCAACTGCTTGCTCATCTCTTCCTTGCAATGTCTTACCACTCCTGCTAGTGATAGCCATAATATGGGAAGTTGGGCCACTTCCACTCCCCTTTGGATTTGCAATCGTATCACTAGGAAGTATTCCCTTCTGCTATGGATACTGCTCACGAGAAAGATCTCTCATTTGCAATTTCAGCTTTTGAATCGCCGCAGTGTGAGAGCCAACCAATTCAGTCATGTTCTCCATGGAATTATCAGACTTTTCTTGGTTTTGTAATATTCTTTCAAGCATGGTCTCTAATTTAGACTCACTAGAGGATCCCTGATTCGAATACTGACCCTTTGGAGGAACATAAGGGTTGGAACTTCGATTTGAAAAATTATTATTGCTGTTCCAGTTTCCTTGGTTAGAACCACTTTGGTCATTGCGCCATTGATGGTGACCTTGCCCTTATGGGTTTGGTCTCCATTGATTCTGCGAGCCTTGACCTTGGTAGTTCTGCCTTTGATACCCACCTTGAGAATTATTAACATAATTTGCCTCTTCATAATCATCACCTTACACTGGCTGCACATTCTCAACCACATTGACTTTCTTCTTCTGGTTTTCCATGAAAAGCTTTGTCAACACATTGTCATTTGTGGCAAGTTCTGCAATTACTTGGTCTCGTTATTGATTTTCCTTGATCAAGTTATTCATAGAAGGAGGCCCAATTGTAATACCACCTGTTGGATCCTCAGAGTGCCAATCTTGATTGTGTTTTGCCATTTTATCCAAGATCTGAGTTACTCTAGCGAAGGTTTTATCCATGAAAGATCCAGTAGCAGCATTCTTCGCTATTGATTGGTTCATAGGGTCTAAACCCATGTAGAATTTTTCCAGCAAGATGGAATCGGGAAAGCCATGGTTTGGAGACCTCACCAAATACAACTTGAAGCGATCCCACGCTTCATGTAATTGTTCACCAGGTAGTTTCTTAAAGAAGAATATCTTGTCTCTGAGCTCAGATTTCTTGCTTTGTGGAAACCACTTTGACAAGAATGCCCGGACAAGTTCAGGCCATGAACGGATGGAATTCGGAGGAAGATTTTGAAGCCATTTCCTCGCATCTCCAGCTAACGAATACTTAAAGCATCTCAGCCTTAATGCATCGTCAGAGACATGGTTTTGCTTGTGCATCGCACAAACACCCAAGAAATTCCTGAGGTGATGTGTTGGATCGTCATCAGTGGAGTTTCGGAAGAATCCTTCCGCTTTCAACATCAGAATTAGTCCATGTTCCACCTTGAACGTAGCAGCACCTATAGCTGGAGGTACTATTGCATTTATATCCTCTATATATTCTTCAATATCTGCGAAAGGATTTTCTTCCTACTCTACCTCCACTTCATCTTCATAGTCCGACATATCTTCCTGTCTACAACAACCAAAACAAACAGCGTGTAATCAAGTGGAATTAGACGTATAGTAAAGTATACACTAATTAAAAATTTCAAAACCGTATTCCCCGGCAACGACGCCAAAATTTGATTCGCTCAAATTACACCTTAATAATAGTGTAAGCGATCGATGTCAAATATAGTAACCCAACAAGGTTGGGGTCGAATCCCACAGGGAATAGGTGTGAAACTATTGTCTAATTAATGTAATACTTGACTAAGTCGTAATTCTATCAAGTACGTCAAATAGAATAAAGAAGTGTTGAATATATAAGAAAACGAAAACTGAAAACTAATTTTTATTGTGTGAATGTTAAAAATATGAATGTAAGAGACCAAGGTTGTGTCCCCCTTTATGTTGTAGAATGTTCTTGATATTAATATTGAATTCCTTTCTTGATATGCAATTGATGTTTAATTTACTACCCAATATTTCCCAATATTTGGATAATGTATCCTCTCTACGATTCTCCCGAATACAAAAGAGTCGATCTTAAGAACAACCAATTAAGCGCCAAATTAAAATCTACTTAATCCTAAGCGATTTTGTTAAACAAGGTTTAAAGCCTTGAGTTTTTGTTATTTATTTTTACCAAACTCTATCTCACTTTTCCAAGATAAGTTAGAGTTAATTGGCATTCGTTAATGTTTGCAACCACTAACGATTAATTGAAGAACAAGAAATAAATAAATATCAAGATTCCTTCAGAATTGGATTCAATATCAAGATCTCAACAACATTCTACCCATCTAGGGTTCACAACCTCAGCGTTTGAATTTAGCTACACATGCTGATAATTAAAGAATAATGAAGAGTAATTGATATCATCTTACAAAAATAGAAGGTATTTGATCCCCAAAAGCTTCTAAGAATTCAAAATAGTCAATTGCCGTACTTTGTACTCTAAGTTCTGACAAGACCCCCTTCACAAAATCCTATAAAACCTATTTATTGAGGCCCAAAACCCGAGGCGAATGTCGGTAAGATTTGCCCTTGTTGAAATAATGCGGACCGCATTTCTGTCGCAGAACAGAAATGTGGACCGCAAATCATCATCGTCCGTCGCAAACTCCACCAGAAATTTTTTCTCCCATTGCGTTTTGATTCGCGGTTCGCATGTTGATTATGCGATTGCGATATGCGATCGCATTCTCCACTCTGATTCTCACCCAAAACTCTGTTTGTGTTTGCGATTGCACCTGGCTATTTCGCGGTCGCATTTGCGACCTCATTCTTGACATGAATATTGGCCTAGAGTTCTGTCCTGAAATGCGATCTGCCTGTGGAGTATGTGGTTCGCATTTTCAGTTTGCTACCGCATACTTGTACTCGCGATGCTTTTAACTTCTATTCTTGTCTTCAGCTAACTTTTTGAACTCTTTTCTGTTCTTCTGGGTCCTGACACTTGTTATTCTGCAAATACACTAAAATTACACAAGTATCATGAGAATTAGCAAGTAAACAAATTAAACTTTAAGCAAATAGTATCAAAATGTGCCAAAATTACCCGACACATCAACAGGTACGGAATTGGAGCAACCGAGATAAGGCAATCGACGTCGGTCGGTGAAGGCACACCTCGTAACGAAAGATCAGTTTCAACCAGATATCTCGTGGATTCCTGATATCTCGGCGGGAGTGAAGATCTCAACCGTTATAGATGTTAAACCATTATTTAAGGAATTCCATCCCGTAATTGAAGGGATTTTATCTTGTAATTAGGTTTTTACCATATTGAGGAGTCTCCTTTTACCTATAAGAAGGGTATCTACCTTCATTATAAAACACAACAGTTACGAGAAAAATACTAAATATTTCAGCTGTCATTTATCAATATCAATCATCTTTTATTCACTTCATTATCAGCAATCCATTCAAATATAGCGGTTTGATCGTTCTTTTGCTTATTAAAATACAATTGCTTTACATTATATCTTACATTATATCAAATCAATTCGTACATCCTTAGCACTACGAACAAATTCAATTTTTACTCGAATTTAAGGGTAAATAGATATTGTTGAAAATATTTCACGATGTTTGAATTTTCAGCAAGTCAAGTATGAGCATCAGAAATCGGGTGGTTTGCTTCAGAAGATTGATATACCAGAGTGAAAATGGGAGCATGTTATTGTGGAATTTGTGGTAGAGTACCATGGATGTAGAGGAAGTTTGATGCTATTTGGGTCATTGTGATTGGTTGACCAAGTCGGCGCATTTTGATTCTGGTCGGGACTTCTTAAACTCTAGATATATTGACTCAGATCTGCATATTTTTTGCTTACATAGTGTACCCATCTCTATCATCTTGAATCATGGCACACCGTTTACATTGAACTTCTAGAGAGTTGTTCAACGTGAGTTGGGCACATAGGTTGACCTGAGTACTGCATTTCATCCTCAGACAAATAGGCATTCTGAGAGGACCATTCAGATCTTGGAGAATATGTTGAGAGCTTGTGTTATTAATTTCGGAGGCTAGTGGCATCAGTTTCTACCATTAGCACAATTTACCTACAACAACAGCTACTAGTCTAGTATTTTGATGGCTCTATATGAGGTATCGTATGGGAGACGATGTCGTTCTCCGGTAGTGTGTTTTGAGCCAGGTGAGGCTAGGTTGTTAGGCACTAATTTGGCTCGTGATGCTTTGGAGAAGGTAAAGTTGATTCAGGAAAGACTTCGTACAGCACAATTCAGGAAGAAGAGTTATGTAGACAGGACAGTTCGTGATGTAGTTTTCATGGAGGATGAGAAGGTTCTTCTTAGAGTTTCTCCTATGAAAGGAGTGATGAGATTTGGGAAGCAGGCAAGTTGAGTCCTCAGTATATCGGTCCATTTGAGGTCTTGGAGAGAGTTGGTGAGGTGGCTTATAGACTTGTTATGTCACCCAGTTTGTCGGGGATTCATCCGGTGTTTCATGTTTCGATGCTTCAAAAGTATCATGAAGATCATCCACATGTGTTGGACTATAGATCGATGCAGTTGGATGAGAACTTGGCCTATGAAGATGATCCGATAGCCATTTTTGATAAGTGAAGTTTCAGTGGAGAGGTTAACCGACCGAGATGGTGACTTAGGAGACCTAGCATGATATGCGAAGCAGATAAACTCATCTTTTTGGCGCATCAAGTATGATCCTAAACCCATTCGAGGACGAAAATTGTTTAAGAAGGGGAGAATATGACAACTCGGCCAATCATTTTGTATATTTGAGCCCCATTCCCTTAGATGTCTCCCCGTATGCGTATTTGAAGTTTGATTATTTGCGGAGATGATGGGATTGGTTTTGGGAAGGATTGCAAATTAGTGGAACACGTAATTTTATTTTTGGAAGCTTAAATTGTAAGAGTTGACCAAGGTTTGGTTTTTCAGTAGATGACCTCGGATTGGTGATTTGAACTTAGGCGTTGGTTCGAATTTGGATTCGGAGGTCCTAGGATATTTTGGCTTTATTTCCCGAAAGTTGGCAATTTGAAGGTTTTGAGAGTTCATAGGTTTGAACGGGAGTTGACTTTGATGATATCAGACTTGGATTTTTATTTCAAAACTTGGAATAGGTTCGTTTTATTATATGGAGCTTGCATGCAAAGTTTGGTTGTGATCTTAGTTGGTTAGGCATGAATCGGACGTTTGGTTCGAAGATTAGAAGTTTTGAACTTAAAAGTTATGTAACATGAGTCTCGATGCTCACAGATGCGAGGTTTTGGCCGCAAAAGTGGCATTGCACAATCGACACTGAGGGCTGCATATGCGAGATCCCTAACAAACCTCTTTTATTTCGAGGGTTTACTCATTTTTCGTTATTTGGTGGTTTGGTGCTCGGTTTTGGGGAGATTCTTATAACCACTTTAAGGGTAATTATTTTTTACTTGGATTTGATTATGTATCTCAATTTCCATGTTTTTTACACTTAGAATATGGATTTGAATAAGGAAAATTGAGATTTTTGTGCTAGATTTTGGAGAGTGAATAATTGAGATTTGAACCCCGATTTGGCGTCGAATTTGAATGAAACTTTTATATTTGGACTCGTATTCGAATGGATAGTCGAGATTTGTGAGTTTTATCGGGTTTCAGAAAGCGGGCTCAAGTTGACTTTGTATAATTGATTAAAAATCGAGACTTTATTCTTTGTAGTTTTTTTTAGCATTATTTGACATAATGGTGTGTTATTTGAGTTGTTTAGAAGCTGATTTGCTCGGAAAGCGTCCTAAGAGTATTGACTTTACTTGTTTTAGGTAAGTATCTTGCCTAACCTTGATTTAAAAGACTAGTTTCTTGAATTGTTGATGATGGCCACGTGCGAAGGGTGATGTACATGCTAGGTAATGAGCATGTGTGTGTACATCGGGTTTTATCCATGTTCGGGGTAACTCTTAGGTTGTGTTATGCCTTGTTTTGGATACTATGATTCCTACTATCGTGTTTCATATATTTATATGACTTCGTGAATTTCTTGAACCATGGTAGAGATCATTTGTAGGTTGATTTCCTGTTCAAACATGATAACTATTATTTTATGACGTATCTGTTTAACCGGAGCTATAGTAGCACACTTTGCACATGCATACACGTTAGCATGCTACTTTCATGAGTCCATGAGTATGTGATTTGATATTTACTGTTCGTATTTATGTATTCTTATATATGCTTTCTACGTAATGGAGTGGATTGGCAGTACGTGAGTTCTGGGTTGAGTTGTCATAACACGTGAGTGTTCCGTGCGGTTGTTACTATAGCACGCGAGTTATCTGTGCAACGTGTGGATAAGGATCCATCCCCTAGGGACATCCTCTCATGTTCCACTCTTGATGTTATACATACAGTATAAGGAAAACTAATCAGTATTTGGTTTTTGGGTATCTTCTCTATATGCAACCATCTAGGGAGTATACATAAATTTATCGCATATCTTCTCTATATGCTAGTTTTGGAATACATACATGCTTCTTTATACATATCTTCGAAATATGTTGCTGACTGAAAGACGAAGACATGGTACATATCTTCTCTATATGTTAAATTGTGCACATTAACTTGATTGTTTGTGCATATCTTTTCTATATGCAAATGATGATGATTCAACGCATATCTCTTCTATATGCTGAGTTGTTAAACTTTTAAAAGGCGTGGGCACATCTTCTCAATGTGCAGTGATTGGTTGTACTTATATTTCATTATTAGATTTCGGTATTGTTGCTTTGTATTTGCATATTTATGCACTAAAGAGGTTGTTAAGTGAGTATCATTGGTAATTCATTCAACTAAATCACTAAGGTTAGTCATGATACTTACTGAGTATATTGGGGTGGTTGTACTCATACTACACTTTACACTTAATTTTGCAGATTCAGGAGTTTGACCTTTTTGAGCATTGTGAGATGAGCTATTGTTGTGCTGTTGAGATCGAGGTAGATTTGCCTCTTATCGCAGTCCCTAGCGTCTCTTCCTATCTTTCATTTAGTGTTATTGTTCAAGACATTATTTTTTACTAACAGACTTATATTCATACTGTAGCGCACATGGTGTTACTAGTCATGTGGATTTATTTATTGACTTGGTTTCTATCTATGGCTATTTGACTCTCAGATCAATTTATCATGTTATTGTTATTTCATTTCGCTGTTGTTACTATGATTTGGCTCGGTTAGCAACTAGTTGAGGTGTCATCATGACTGATGGTGGTTTGGGGTCGTGACAGCTGATACCCGTTCGTAAGCCTTGAAGTGATCTTCTTATATCTCTATTATTGTTCTCTTATTTCAAACACTATTGTATTTATTTCAGACCTTATATTTAGCGCTCTTAAGAGCCCATGTACTTAGTGGCACCAGTCTTGGAGAATTATTAGGCAGTTGTATTAGTTTTAGACTTATTATGTAATTTTGGAGGTTTTACTCTTTATTTACGATATTATCTTGTTAAATATTTAGTTTTATCTCTTTAATTACTGCTAAGTGTTGCCTTGCCTTGGAGTTAGGCGCCATCACAATTCCTTTTGTTGGGATTTTGGGTGATGGCAAAAGTCAAATACACTCGTAGTTAATAGGTACCACTGAGGACTAAAATAGGAATAATGTAATAACATAAGGACTAAAAATACTATTCCTTTTCTTCTTTTTACTTTATATCTAAATCCCTTGAAGATATGCTTTATTAAAATAAAGGTGGGTCTTACCCCTTTCCACTCTATTGATAAAGTCTCTATTTATCACGAGTCCATGGGTTAGGTGGGAGTTTCCCACTTTCTTATATTTTTTTTTAATTACCATTCTATTGCTCTTATCCCATACTTCAGATCTATATAAATTATTTTCAAAATTATTCATATATATATATATATAGAGAGAGAGAGAGAGAGAGAGAGTCCTCTTCAATATTATATTTTGCATTTTGCCAATTTTAGTTGCTTATTGGGTGCTTCAATATGAATTCGCATGTTGGATCAGATTGCTCGCCCGTAACATTGTTATAATAGGACTGTGGTACCAACCTAAAAATATGTCCATTGAATCAGGTTGGCCGCTACAACAGTCTGTGTTGGATCGGGTTGCTCTCCGCAACAAATATGATACGAGTTCTTGTGTTTAATTTATGATATTGTTTTCCTTCATGGATTTGGCTATGCTGTTTCACAGATATCGTCTCATCCTCATTGGGTTGATAAAGATTTGGTTGTTTTACTTGAGAAACGTGGTCGTTACTCCTTTTAGTGAATATTTTACTATTTCTCGTATTTATTCTCGTTATTTCTCTGGCTATTTTTATTGTATATTGATTGCACGAGTTTATAATGTAAGTACTTTGTCATAGCCTCGTCACTACCTCGTCGAGGTTAGGCTCGATACTTACAAAGTATATTGTGTTTGTTGTACTCATACTATACTTCTGCACTTCTTGTGCAGATACAGGGTTGGTTCCCATAGAGTCCTGTGAGGTGCTTAGCTTGGACACTTGGCGGACATAAGGTAGTGCTGCATATGCATTCACATGCCTTGAAGTCATCTTCTTATATCTCTATTACTGTTTACTTGTTTCAAATTGTATTGTATTTATTTTAGACCTTGTATTTAGTACTATTTAGAGTTCATATGCTCAATGGCACTAGTCTTAGGCAATTATTTAGATAGTTGTATTGATTTTAGATTTATTATGTAATTTCAGAGCTTTTACTTTTTATTTATGATATTATGCTGTTAAATGTTAAGTTTTATCTCTTTAATTACTGTTGAGTATTGGCTTGCCTAGCGAGTGGTGTTAAGTACTATCACGATCCCTTTGGTTGGAATTTTGGGCCATGACCAAAGTCAAATGTACTTATAATTAATCGGATATCACGAGGACTAAACTAGGAATAATGTAATAGCACAAGGATTAAAAATATTATTGTGTTTCTTCTCTTTATTATCTCTAAATTTCTTGAACATATGCTTATTAAAGTAAAGGTGGGTCTTATCCCTTTCCACTCTATTGATAAAGCCTCCAATTATCACGGGTCCATAGGTAAGGTGAGCTTGGCCCACATTCTTTTTTCTTTATCACCATTCTAATGCTCTTATCCCACACTTTAGATGTATAACTTATTTCAATATATATACACACACACACACACACACACACACATAAAATATACGGTAGAAACCGAGCTCGCCTATTGCATGACAGACTGGGGTTGAAACATAATAGGTTGAAGATCGATCCTAGATTCCGTCGAATCTAGGTACGAGGTTAGACCCTGGAACTAATTCCGACTCTGAATTATCTCGAGAGAACATCATCAAACCAAAATAACGGAAGGCCGAAATATCTGTAACCGGTCGCGCATCACGGCAGAAATTCGGCACGTATCAAGGGAATCGCTTAATTAGAAAATCATGAGATTTGTTTACCTTATATAGAGTTGTACCTAAAGTAGGACTTCCCTCCTATATAAAGGGGGTCAGATTATTTGTAAAACACATCGTAACACGCATCCCAAAAGCCTTATAGTATTATTTTTTTCTACAAGCTATTGTTTTTCCGTATTTGACATTGTTTGGATCATATTCAGTTTGAGAGAGGTATATTTCTCAAGGCTATAAATATTCAAGTAACACGATTTGAATTTACTTTATTATTTTTTGCTTTACTTATAGTTCAACCTATCGCTTTTTGTCAAATTAATCTACGTATCTTTAAAATCACTTATAAATTCAATTTGTTATCCGATTTTAAAGGTAAACAGTTTGGCGCCTACTGTGGGGCTAAGGATAATAGTGGTTATTTGATACAAATCTCCATAACACGCACTACTTTACACTTGCTCTTTGAAGTGTCTTTGGTTCCAGGTTAAAATACAAAAAGATCAAACTCTCAATCAGCACCTCTGCATGTTGACAATGAGTCCGGTCACCAAGGTGAAAATTACAACATAACTCCTGGTAATGAGATACCGCCTGCCGATCCCGCTGGAATTCCCATCGCAGATCCGATTAACGCTAATTCGCATGTGGCTATCGATGCAAATTTGCCTGCCAACCCCGAGAATAGCATCCGTGGAGGAGCTTGGTTGACTGCACAGAATACTCAAAACAATGGAGGGGACGGAGTCAGTCTGCGGATGATCTTCGAAA
Source organism: Nicotiana obtusifolia (assembly GCA_002018475.1). NCBI lineage: Eukaryota > Viridiplantae > Streptophyta > Magnoliopsida > Solanales > Solanaceae > Nicotiana > Nicotiana obtusifolia. The sequence continues at coordinate 13,261 of MCJB01051769.1, forward strand.
TCTTCTAGGCTCAACAGGCGGTAGCTTAGTTACAAAACCAGAGCCGCACACCAAGAAGAATCGAGCACGGCCCGTCTCGAAAAATCACTCATAGGGAAGAACCATTTGCGGAAAGGTTGAGTGGGAACGAGGCACGTAGTAACCCTGAGATCATAAAAATAATCGAGGAGTTGACAAAACGAATAGAATCAGGGAGAAGAAAATTGAAGCAAGTGACAAAAAGGTGGAGACCTACAATTCCAGGGTCGACCAAATCCCTGGAGCGTCACCGATATCGAAAGGCTTGGATTCCAAGAAGTTTGTAGAGAAACCTTTCCCTCCGAGTGCCGCTTCGAAGTCAATCCCAAAAAAGTTCCGCATGCTTGAGATTCCTAAGTACAATGGAATGACTGACACAAACGAGCACGTCACTTCATACATATGCGCCATCAAAGGACACGACTTAGAGGATGATGAGATCGTGTCCGTCTTATTGATGAAATTCGGAGAAAACTTGTCAAAGGGAGCCATGATATGGTATCACAACTTACTCCCTAATTCTGTTGACTCATTTGCTATGCTTGCAGACTCTTTTGTGAAAGCATATGCTAGGGCTATCAAGGTCGAAACTAGGAAATCAGACCTCTTCAAAGTGAGGCAGTAGGATAATGAAATGCTCACAGAATTCGTATCTCGATTTCAAATGGAATGGATGAACCTGCCACCGGTCGCTGATGATTGGGTTGTTTAAGCTTTCACTCAGAGACTTAATATTCGAAGCTCAGTTGCTTCACAACAGCCGAAGTAGAACTTAATAAAATATCAGGCTGTTACTTGGGCCGACGTGCATAACCAGTATCAGTCAAAAATTAGAGTCAAAGATGACCAACTCAGGGCCCCTTCAGGATCTGTTTATCTGGTCAGGACCTTCGACAGAGTCAAGAGAGAAATCTGTCGTGAACCGAGGCCAAATAGGGATAAGTATCAACCATATAATAGAGATTGGAGAAGCAGTGGGTCCGGGCGAAATCCCATGGGAAACAAAAGGAGGAACGACCAAGGTCAAAGCAGCCGGGGACTTATGACCAAAAATGGCCTTGACAGGTCTAAAGACGCACCAAGGCTATCAGAATACAACTTAATGTCGATGATGCCGCCATTGTATCGGCTATCGGGCACATCAAAGATACCAAATAGCCGCGACCCCTACAGTCCGATCCAATCCAAAGGGATCCTAACTAGATGTACAAATATCACGGCACTCATGGTCACAGAACGGAGGATTGTTGACAGCTGAGAGAGGAAGTGGCTCGTCTATTCGACAATGGGCAACTTCGGGAGTTCTTGAGCGACCGAGCCAAGAATCATTTCAGGAACAGGGATTCTAACAAAAAAGCAAAACAAGAAAAACCTCAACACATCATTAACATAATCATCGGAGGAGTTGATATCCCACAGGGGCCGATGTTGAATCCATCACTAGGGAGAAACGAACTCAGGACTACATACCGGAAGGAAATTTATCTTTCAACGATGAAGATGCGGAAGGGATCATGCAACCCCACAATGATGCACTGGTAATATCTAGACTTGTAAATAAAATTCGGGTTAAACGTGTGTTAATTGATCCAGGTAGTTCGTCCAACATCATTCGATCAAGTGTTGTAGAACAGCTCGGTTTGCAAGACCAAGTTGTGCTTGTGAGACCACTAATGGCAAAATAACATTACCAGTAAACACCATTGGGACCATCCAGGAGACCATATTTTACGTGATCGAAGGGGACATGATATACAACGCTCTATTGGGAAGGCCATGGATCCACAAAATGAGGGCGGTGCCTTCGACACTGAACCATGCATTGAAATTGCCAACACCTGACGAAGTTAAAACAGTCTACGGGGAAAATCAGCTGCAAAAGAAATGTTCGCGGTTGAAGAGATGACACCGGCATCTACAGTTTCAACATTGAAGGGCCTTCAGGTGGTCAAAAACGGGGTGAAATAGTAATTACTAATATCATATTCGGCAGATTCAGATAAACAAGGGGAAGTCGAGGATGATGATTATGGGATTCCCAGATCTTTTATAGCCCCCGATGATTTCGACGCCACCAAATTGACGGTCGATGAATTGGAACAAGTCATATTGCGAGAAAACTTGCCTGATCGAAAGGTATACCTGGGCACGGGGCTAAGCTCCGAGCTCAGGGTAAAACTTATTCAATTTCTTATAAATAACGAAGACTGTTTCACTTGGTCCCACCTCGATATGATAGGTATCCCACCAGAGATAACCACTCACAAGCTGCGCCAAGACCCAAAGATTCATTCGGTTAAACAAAAGAGGAGACCCTAGTCCAAGATCAAGCACGCTTTTATCAAGGATGAGGTATCTAAACTTCTTAAAATAGGGTCTATTCGGGAGGTCAAATACCCGGATTGGTTAGCAAACGTAGTGGTAGTCCCTAAAAAAGGGAATAAATCAAGAATGTTTGTAGACTATAAAGATTTGAATAAAGCATGCCCCAAAGACTCTTTTCCTCTACCCAACATCGACCGTATGATCGATGCCACGGCCGGCCACGAGACGCTCAGTTTTCTCGACACCTATTCCAGGTACAACCAAATACTGATGGACCCGGGTGATCAGGAAAAAACTTCCTTCATCACTGAGTATGGCACGCACTGTTATAATGTAATGCCGTTTGGATTTAAAAATGCTGGTGCCACATACCAACGCTTTGTAAATCAGATGTTCGAGAAAAAAATAGAAAAATCGATGGAGGTTTACATTGATGACATCTTAGTTATGTCCCTGCGAGCATAGGACCATTTAAGACATTTGCGGGAAACATTCAGTATACTGAAGCAGTACAACATGAAGCTGAACCCAGAAAACCGTGCTTTTAGAGTAGGGTCGGGTAAGTTCCTCGGATTTATGGTGTCCAATCGGGGAATCGAGATCAATCCTGATAAGATTAAATCCATCGAAGATATCACGGGCGTGGACAACGTAAAGACCGTGCAAAGGTTAACCGAGCAAATAGCCTCCCTAGGGTAATTTATCTCGAGGTCATCCGATAAAAGCCACCGATTCTTCGCACTATTGAAGGAAAAAAACAACGTTTCGTGGACCCTGGAATGCCAGCAAGCTTTGGAGGAACTCAAAAAGTACTTATCGACCCGGCCCCTGCTTCACACACCTAAGGCGGACGAACAAATATACTTGTACTTGACGGCCTCGGAGATAGCGTTAAGTGGAGTCCTAGTCCGGGAAGAGCAAGGTAAGAAATTTCAAATTTACTATGTTAGAAGAACCTTAGGTGAGGCCGAAACTAGGTACCCTCACCTAGAAAATTGTCACTCGCTTTGTTAAGCGCCTCTAGGAAGCTAAAACCGTACTTCTAATGTCATCCTATATGTGTCGTAACTACTTAACCATTGAGGAACGTTATGCATAAGCCCGAACGCTCGAGCTGACTGGCCAAATGTGCCATAGAAATAAGTGGGTACGATATTAAGTATCGACCTCGGACCGCGATTAAGTCTCAAATTTTAGCAGAATTTGTGGCCGACTTTACACCAGCCCTAATACTCGAGGTTGAAAGAGAGTTGTTGATTGACTCAGGAACTTCCTCGGGAATCTGGACCCTCTTCACGGACGGTGCCTCAAACGCAAAAGGGTCCGGACTTGGCATCCTATTAAAGCCACCAACAGGTAATATAATTAGACAATCTATTAAGACTATGAAATTGACTAACAATGAGGCGGAATATGAGGCCATGATTGCAGGCCTTGAACTAGCCAAGAGATTGGGGGCGGATGTGATAGAAGCCAAGTGCGACTCCCTCCTTGTGGTAAACCAAGTCAATGGAACATTCGAGGTCAGAGAGGAACAAACGCAAAGATACTTGGACAAATTACAGGTGACATTACATCAGTTCAAAGAATGGACTTTGCAACACGTACCTCAGGATCAAAAGAACGAGGCCGATGCCCTCGCTAACTTGGGGTCATCGGTCGAAGATGATGAGTTCAACACAGGAGAAGTCGTACAACTTATGAGATAAGTGGTGGAAGAAGGTCACCCCGAGATCAACTCAACGAGCCTAAATTGGGACTAGAGGAATAAGTATGTAGAATAGCTCACATCCGGTAAACTGCCCTCGGATCCAAATGAGTCGAGGGCCCTGAGTACAAAGGCGGCCCGATTTAGCCTGTCCGAAGACGGAACCTTGTTCAGAAGAACATTTGATGGCCCACTTGCAATATGTCTAGGGCCGGGCAGTACTGAGTATGTTTTGAGGGAAATCCATGAAGGCACCTGTGAAAATCATTTGGGCGTCGAATCGCTAGTTCAAAAAATAATCAGAACCGGTTATTATTGGATCGACATGGAAAAAGACGCAAAGGATTTCGTTCGAAAATGTGATGAATGCCAAAGTCATGCTCCGATGATCCATCGACCAAGGAGCTACTCCACTAGGTTTTATCACCATGGCTGTTCATGAAGTGGGGAATGGACATCATCGGCCCCCTTCCGTGGGCACCAAGTAAGGCTCAAATTATATTGTTTATGACTGATTATTTTTCTAAGTTGGTGGAAGCCCAGGCATATGAGAAGGTCAGGGAAAAGGAGGTCATCGACTTCATTTGGGACCACATTATAAGTCGGTTCGGAATGCCATCCGAAATCGTATGTGACAACGGGAAACAATTTGTCGGCAGCAAAGTGACCAAGTTTCTTGAGGATCATAAGATCAGACAGATCCTGTCAACACCTTATCATCTTAGTGGGAACAGACAAGCCGAATCGATCAACAAAACCATACTTCAAAACCTCAATAAGAGGTTAACTGACGCCAAAGGAAGGTGGAAGGAAATCCTACCCGAAGTCCTATGGGCATACCGCACGACCTCAAAGTCCAGTACCGAAGCCACCCGATTCTCATTAGTTTACGATGCTGAAGCTCTAATATCGGTCGAAGTCAGAGAGCCAAGTATCAAATTCTGATATGCAACAAAGGAATAAAATGATGAGGCAATGAATATGAGCTTGGAACTGTTGGATGAAAGGCGTGAAACCGCCCTTGTTCGGTTGGATGCCCCAAAGCAACGATCAAGAGATATTATAATAGAAGGGCCAACCTTCGATACTTTAACGTCGGAGACTTAGTGCTAAGAAAGGTCACATTGAACACCCAAAACCCGAGCGAGGGAATGTTGGGACCGAACTGGGAAGGACCGTATCATATCGTCAAAATCACCGGAAAAGGATTCTACAAGCTTAGAATGATGAACAGTGAACAACTACCGAGCAATTGGAATATAACTCACCTAAAACGATATTACTGCTAAGGTACAACCCCATTCATTTTCTTTTATTCATATTTCCAACTAACACTTGCAAGACCGAAAAGGAGCACTACAAAGTTTTAGGTCTAAAAGCACGCATTGCCCTCTTTTTCCATTGGATCGTCTTTGTGTCAAATAATTTCCTGGCAAGGTTTTAACGAGGAAATAGTGGATCGTGCTAACATAGAATCAAAGACCGATCACGAATCGGTGTCGAAGATCACATTAACAGTATCTGAAGCTTCTCTATATGATCAACTCTGAATATTGGGGTGCATTACCCTCAGATATCGACTTTAGCGAGGAAATTACTTCGTGGTGGAAGGGTCTCGATAGGTAGGATTTATTATAAGGGCCAAACGATAAACGAACCGTGCCCGCATAGATTGCTCAAGCCCTAGCATAAAGCATGTACGCATGTATGACTGTTTTACACAAGAATAAAGAGAAGTTTTTTCCTTGCAATTATCTTGTCTTTTAAAACTTTCTTATTTACATTCTTAAGGAATTCCCTGCTTCCAATCCCCTAAAGGTAACGAGCCCAAGGAATGCTTTAACCTGAGATCAAAAAATCACTCTCTCACTTGGGGAATGCCGTCCGAAAACAAACTCGAACAGTCCAAGCTATTAGACCTCGGGGGCATAAGACCTATTAGGCAACCCCCGAATTTTAAAGGCCACGGCCATCCCCACTCAGGGACTGTTATCTTAGGCAAGCCCGGATAACTCGGGAAAGCAAGCTCACTGGGCAACACCCAAATTAAAAGGCTACGGCCATACTAACACGTTTCGGAGATGTCCGAGACCCGTAACAAAAAAAAAGCCGTAGAAAAGAAAATTTTTATAACCGGTTCTAAAGGATACCCTCGGAGAACTATAATCTCAAATACTTACTTTAAGAGGAAGTTTCCGATAACACCAAACCCCCAATATGCCTTAAAACATAATACTGTAAAGGCAATGTTTGTTTGAATCTTTGAACATAACCTAATTATTTCGTGCTATGGCATTTTTTATCTTTGTGAATATAAATAATAAAGCAAAGGGAAAAATTCAAAAGCTGCGTAAGGGAAAGAAAGGCTTATATATTTATAATAAATTCTTTTTACAAGGGCCAAACAGCCCGATGAAAACTTTTACACAGGCCGAACAACCTCAACAAAAATACAAATCTAAAAAAGACTAAGTGTCCTAGTCTCCGCCGGGGGCCGCGTCATCACCTTCGGGGTCTCCGCTATCTTCGAGCTTGCCCGAATCTTCAGACCCCTCTGAATCTTCCTCCTCGGGTTAAGCCAGCATCCTGGCCTGGGTAAAAAATCTGCGAGAATATTATCCTTTCCTTTCAGGTGCTTGACTTGAAACTTGTATGGAGAGAACTATTGTGCCCATCTGAGAATCTGAGGATTAGGGATAATTTTTGAATTTATCCGGATCATTTTTGGGAAAGCCTTCATATCCATTTCTACTAGAAATTCTGTATGGATAAGGAAGAAATTGAATTTCTTGATTCCATTCTTTACTGCAAGAATTTCTTTGAAGGTGGAGTGATAATGTTGCTCGGCATCTTTTAACTTTCCACTGGCGTATCCGCATATTTTCCGCTGGCCATCTTTTTCTTCAAATAGGACAGCACTCCAATATTCATGGCTGGCATCAGTTTGTAGTATCTTTTTTCCATCCGAAGGGATGTAGAGAGACTTGACATTTTTACATATCTCCTTTATTTTTCTGACTGCTTCATCCTGTTTCTCTCCCCATGATGGTGCATTTTTCTTGAGTATTCCTGTGAGCGGTGAAATGTATGTAGAGATGTTTGGGATCAAATCTCTTACATAATTTATTACACCCAAGAACTGTTGGATCTGCTTTGTTGTGAGGTTGGTATCCGGAAATTTAAGTAATTCCTGACATATATGCGGTCCTGGACTGTATTTACCATGAGCAAAATGCATTCCGAGAAAATCAATCTCCTTTCGAGCGAGAACCACTTTTTTTGCTGAGAGCATGATTCTGTACCGTGTTACTAATGTCTCAAATTGACGAAGCAGGTTGACATGTTCTTCCAATGTATCACTAAATAATAGGATGTCATCAATGTAAACTAATGAGGTATGGAGGATGGGTTGGAAGATTTTTATCATGGCTTTTTGGAATAAGGAGGGTGCAGTTTTCAACCCGAAGGGCATGACTTTCTACTGGAAGTGATGATCGGGGATGCAAAATCCCGTTTTGGGTCGTTCTTCAGGGTGGATTCCCAATTGCCAAAATCCAGATTTTAAATCAAACTTAGAAAAATATTTGGCCTTGGCTAAGTGGGAGAAAAGAGTGAGTTTATTTGGGATGGGGAATTTATCATCTTGGAGGAAATGGTTTAGCGGCTGGTAATTAATAACTAACCTGAGTTTTTCTCTTGTCTGCTCAGCTTTCTTGTTGACATAAAATGCTTCGCATGCCCATTGTGAATCCGACTGCTCTATCAGATCAAATTCCAAAAGTTCTTCGCATTCTTTCTTTGCAAGCTGAAGATGATCTGGATTCATGCCTGAATGACTGGCTTTTGTCGGATAGATGTTTTCATTTTTCTTGAAAGGGAGCTTGATAAAAAACTCTTGGTTTTTCCATAATGGGCTTTTTCCTTTCTTCATGAAATCCTTGTGGGATTCAGCACATGAATGTTCAATGAGATTCTGCTCAATAATAAGATCTTTTCCTGGCACATCAGATCCTAGCAGCTTGGTTCTGTACTTCAATGCTGGAAAGAACTCAAATGTGACCGGGTGCTTTGTAATGACAGTAGTGGCTAAGATTGCATTTGATGCAGTGTTGAAATATTTAAAATGCGGCACCCATTGATCTTCAGGGAGAACAGTAGGATTTATGAGTGAGGATGCAGCTCCGGTGTGGATGAAAGCGATAACTCGAGCTGGTTTATCCCATTTGGATGAATAGACTTTGAGTTCTACTTGAGGAACGACTGTGAGAGCATTGATCTCTTCTCGGGCTTCGATCACTGGTTTTGATATTTGGTACAGATCATTGCCTTGATCTTCATAGATATCGAGAGAGAACATAGTTTCTTCATTGGGTTCGTCATCCACAGAGAATATGGATTCAAGGTCCTCCTCTTTTCCAAGATGTATGCCAGTGTAATCTTCAATCTCTTCAAGGAGTTTGACAGATCTTCTTGATTGGGGATAATTTTTTGCAAAATGTCCAATCTTATGGCAAATAAAGCATTTGTCCTTCCTGTGAAAATTTCCTGGCCTTCTATGTCTGAAATATTTTGTGCATATCTTTGATCTTGATTTTCCTTCTGGGATTTTTGGCTATCTGAATCTCCTGAATTCTTTTTGTCGTCTAGACGTGCTACAGGAACATCCTGATCCGGTGATTAGATCAGTTTTGCGGCATGCTTTGTCAAGCGCTGGATTGTGCTGGATAATACCTTGGCTTTCTCGATCTCAGCCAGTAGGTCAAACCTCTAAGCTCGAACTCCCTCGAGGGCCTCCCTTCGGGATTGCCACTTCATATGCTCCACCAAGTTTCTCACTTGGTCCTGAGCGACCTCGGCATCGGCCTTATGTTGGTCTACCCGCTCATCAGCCTTGGCCTTAACCACAACAACCTTCGACTATTGCACCTCAAGTTCCTTGGCTAGATTTTTTTGGCTGGAGACCGCCAAGCTCAGCAGAGACTAGAGCTCCTCGATCTTTTTGGCCTCTACCAAGGCCTTTTCTCTTGCAGCCCAGAGCTAGACCTCAGTCGAAGCCAGTTGTTGTCGGGCATTTTCCTTTTCCGAGGCCAGGCGGTCCATATTTTTCTTCCATTCTTCGGCCTCAGCTCTTATCATGTCGACTTCCACCTGGAGCTGCTCGATCTGGTCAAGTCTTTTTTGAACCTGCGGGTTCGGGTCGTTCGCCACTGTATCTGAATCGTCTTCACTAAGTTCAAGTACTCGTCTTACTTGCTCGACCATGTTGGACTCATATTTGAATGGATGTTTGGAATTTGTGAGTTTTGTGGGGTTCCGGAGTGCGAGCCCAGGGTTGACTTTTTCAGTTGACTTTTTGATTTTCATTAAAGATCAAAATCTTATTATTCGGAATTATTTCATATGACTTTTATACATGATATTAAGTTATTTTGGCTAGATTCGAGCTGTCCGGAGGTGAATTTGCGTGGGAAGGGCTTATTAGTGGATGATTTAGCTTGTTTGAGGTAAGTATTTTACTTAACTTTTTGTGGAAAAAAACTACCCCGTAGGGATTTGCTTTATTGCACTATTTGAATTACGTGGAAGACGTGTACTCGATGTGACGAGTGTGTACACGGTCTTATGTGTGGAAATTGACCGGTTTAGACTTTTAGACTTCTTTCATGCATCTAATTGAAGTTGTCATATCATGTTTTATTTTCCATTGTTTAGATTACTCTTACATGCTATAATTGAAGCTGTTAGTACTTGACCTATCTATTAATTGTCAAGTTTACTCGTATATGTTTTATTTGAAGTTGTTACCTCTTTTATTGTGGAGTTATTCATATTTGAAGTTCATTACATGCTACCCCTTTATTGTTGATCTATCCGTATTTGAAGTCATCATTTCATGTTATTTCCTTCATTTCTTAGTTTATTCTTCCGTTTCATTAGTTCTTGTGTTTATCTACTTACCATACATTCGAGTCATTTTTGTTGTTATTATACTCATTGTTGTTGAGCCATGTGCTATGTATTGTTGTGATGTTATTATTGTTGTAATGGCAAATTTTATGGTATATGGACATGTGTGGTGCTAGTTGTTGTTATGTGATGTTGTTGTGTTTTGGCATATGTGGAAATGTTGAGAGCATTGTCGGGGTATTTGCACGTGAGTTGTCCGTGCTATTGTTATTATTGATTTTTGCACATGTGGCAAGACAAGACGGATTATATATATGTTGGACTTGCGCATGTGACGAGGCAAGGTGGGAAAATTATTGATGCGCGTTTGGCTAGACAAGACCGGTATTTACTTTACTGTTGCGCACACGGCAAGACAAGGTGGACTATGTCGGGGATGATTTGTGATGGCCCGGGTCATTGCAGTTGATGATATTGTGTGGTGGGGTAACTATCTTGCGTTTGTCATGCATACCAAGAGTTTTAGTGTGTTGTTTCCAATGTGCTACTCGGTGTCTATGATCTTACCTGTTGACTTAAACTATGCTAGAATAATTGCACAAGCACACACCGTAACATGTCACCTATATCAGTCCAAGAAATCTTGATGTTCATTGATCATGTACATGTACTATTGTATTCCTGCTTTTTGTGTGTCGATTGGACTGTGGCACGTGAGTTGTCAATGCGGATATAAGGTATTGTTACTATTGGCACGTCAGTAGTCCGTGCAGATCTAAGGTATTATCGGTATTGGCACGTGACTTATCCGTGCAACACGTGAGTTGTCCATGCAGTTGTGATTTAATAATATGGGCACAAGGTGCCGTGTGGTTATGTTTTCGTGACTTGGGACTTATGATCTATGTTTTCTTGTGGTTACTTGTCGTTTCTATTTTTTTCATTGCTAGCGTTACATTGTTGTTATTTCTATGTTTCCCTATACACTCAGGTTATTATGGATAGTAGGTGTCTTGACTTGAACCTCGTCACTAATCCACGGAGGTTAGTCTCGATACTTACTGGATACTACTATGGTGTACTTATACTACGCTTCTGCACATCTTTTTGTGCAGATTACCTGGGAGTGTGCCGGTCATTAGTTAGCTGGTTGTGAGTTGCGGCGGAGACTTCATGGTATACCTTCCATTGCATCTGCAGGCCTTGGAGTCACCTTCTGGAGTTTTACTTTGTTACTATTTATTTCTATTCCAAACAATAATGTATCTGATATTCTTAGTTACTCTTAGAAGAGCTTATGACTTCATCCTACCAGTTTTGGAATTGTATAACTATTGTTCGGTTTTAGCTACGCTATCTCATTTATTAATTTTTTGTTTAATAGTTAAGTTGGTTAAATGATCTAAATTTGCTAATAACTCGGCATGTGTTAGGCTTACCTAGTCCTAAGGACTAAGTTCCATCACGATCATTATGGTGGAATTTTTTATCGTGTCAACACATGAGTTGTCCGTGCGGATATGCGATATTATTACTGTTGGCACGTGGGTTGTCCGTGCGGATATGAGGTTACTACTAATGGTATTAGCACGTGAGTTTTCCATACAGCACGTAGATTGTCCGTGCAATTGTGATTTATAAATTGGGCATGGGATACTATGTGATTATTATTCGTGAGTTGGGACCTGTAATGATGGTATCTCGGTATGATTCTTGTTGTACATTTTATGTTGAAGAGGCTTGATGAGTTGAATGGTGGTTGGTCTTGTTATTCCTTATTTCCTTCCATTCGTATTTTGATTGTACTTAGTTATATGTTGTTTGTATCTTATGTACCCTCTAATGTGATTTTTTGCTTTATTACCGATGTTAACCTTGTATTGATAAATTGCTTTAATGTCCTTTTAAGTGCCTTTATTTTTAAATTTTTAGATTATATTAATATCTTGCACAGGTTTCTATGTCTACTATATGTCTTGACTTGACCTCATTTCTATTCTACCGAGGTTAGGCTTGATACTTACTGGGTACCGCTATGGTGTACTCATGCTACACTTGCTGCACATTTTTTTGCAGATCCAAGTACCTCGCAGCGAGCTGGTCATTAATTAGCTGATTGTGTGTTCTTGCGGAGACTTCAAGGTAATACCTACCGTTGCATTCGCAAGACTCAGAGTCACCTTCTTCTATTGCTTTACTATTGTTCATCTATATCTCAAACAAAGTTGTAATTAGAGACTACTAGTGCACTTTTCTGTAGAGCTTATGACTCAGTATCATAGAGTTTTGGAAATATTATAATTGTTATTCAGTATCAAATTGTATTATTAGAATTATCAGCTTTATATAATGTTCTTAGTCGTTATTTCTAGCTGATTCTCTTATTTGTTAGGCTTAACTAGTCTTAGAGACTAGGTGCCATCACGACTACCTCCGATGAAATTTTGGGGGCATGACAGGGTATAGGTTTTTAAATATGTGGGTCGAGTCATAAATTTAAATATTATCAGGTGTCAGTCCCGTTAAAATAGGGGTATATTTAAAACTTTATGAAACGACCAAGGTAAATGTGGACAAAAAGAAAAATAGTGGATATAGTTAAATGATATTTGAAAATGAAGGGACATATTTGGCTCTTTTCTATTTTTGAAAAGCATTATTGAAAAAAAAAAATTTAAAATAAATAATTTTTGACAACTCGATCAAGCAGGCTCCAAGTAGTTCGGCTCAACTATATACTTTCTTTAGAATATGCTAGCTGTAAATATCGATTAAAAAAAGCCTTCTCATCAAAATATTCTTTTCTTATGAAAAGAGAGAATGTGCAGTATTATAGAGAAGAAATATACATAACATAATACAATAATTTTTATATATTATTTTTTGGCAAAACCTTTTAAAGTCGATGGCTTAAATAGTGACTTAACTTTGGGTAAGTGGCCATTAAAGTCGTATTACTTTTTTGGTACACTAAAAATCACTCAACTTCACCTAGATAATTTAAAACCTGAACCATTTTAAAACTCAACTCATCATTTACCTAATATTTGATCCATCCCACATATATAACACATAGGGAAGTAAAGTCAATAAATAACGTAACAGATATTTAAATATTTACGTGCATCACTTAAATAATAGAAACTCTCGTATGAATCCTTGAAAATCCTAACACCATAAGAAACCATAACACCACAACAACCATAAAAAAAATTTAACAGTCACATTAAAAAAAACTTTAACCCACATGCCATTTATCAATAAAAATATAATATGAAAAAACCCATATGAATTATTGTTTACCTTTGGCTTCGGATAACAATTAAATTTGTACGTGATTTTAAGGACACGTGATTTGGTTTGATACAAATAATGAAGAATAAAATAGAGATTAAAGTTAGTATATAAATTGAGAAAAAATGT
>MCJB01051770.1:5731-26031 GCA_002018475.1 Nicotiana obtusifolia
GGGGGGGGGGGGTGGACTTTTTTATATCGGGGTCGGATTCCGATTCCAAAAGTGGAATTAGGTCTGTAATGTCAACTATGACTTGTGTGCAAATTTTTGAGGTCAATCGGACTTGATTTGATGGGTTTCAGCGTCGAGTGTAGAAGTTTGAAGTTCTAAAGTTTATTAAGCTTGAACTGGGGTGTGATTCATGGTTTTTGCATTGTTTGATGTTATTTGAAGGCTTGACTAAGTTTGTATTGTATTTGGGACGTGTTGGTATATTTCGTTAAGGTCCCGAGGGCCCGGGTGAATTTCGGATGGTTAACGGATTGATTTTTGGACTTAAGAAATGCTGAAGCTGGGCAGCAGCTGGTGTGATCGCTTATGCGATGTCTTGGTCGCTGAAGCGACATCACAGAAGCAAGGTCGAGCTCACAGAAGCGAAATGGGAAGGTCCAAGTCAGTGGTCGCAGGTGCGAAGAAATTCCCGCACCTGCGGAATCGCAGAAGCGAGATATGAAGATGCAGAAGCGGCTGGTCCGCAGATGCGCGTTTGGCCATCGCAGAAGCGAAAATGCTTCCGCAGATATGAGGTCTCAGCTGGGCAGTGTACTCCACAGATGCACATTTGGCTCGCAAAAGCGAGGCCGCAGATGTGCAAATATGTCCGCAGAAGTAGAAACTAAGCAAAACATAAGGGGACCGAACTTGATCATTTCGTTATTTTCATTTGAGATTTTTGGAGCTCGATTCTGGGGCGATTTTGAGGAATTTTTATCATGTAACATAAAGTAAGTAATTTCCCACTTGTTGTGAGCTAAATGTAAGGTTTATATGTGGATTTAAGGAGAAAAATTTAGAAAAATCATGGGATTTTGGTAGAAGACCTAGAATTGATAATTTTGAATTTTGACCACGATTTTGGAAATGGAATTAATTATAAATTATGTATTTGAGTTAGTAATGTTATGGGTAAGGTTTATCTTCGAAAATTTTTGGAATCCGGGCACATGGGCCCTAGGGTGGACTTTATCGACTTTTCTAGCGGAGGTGAGAATTGTTTAAATTGATTAATTATAGGTATTAGAATATATTTTGATTGGTTAGCACCTTGTTTGACTAATTTTGGATCGACGGGCATCGATTTGAGGTGTTAGAGAGGCTTTTGAGCCGGTTATGGAATTTCGCCACGAGGTAAGTATCCTGTCTAACCTTGTGAGGAGGAAACTACCCCTAGGTGATATTTATTGTTATGTGCAACTAGTTGTGGGTGCTATATACGCACTAGATGACGAGAGTCCGTACGTAGCTAAAGCATTTTTATGTCCGGGTAAACTTAAGACTTTATCATGTATACTTGAATTATTTAAACTCGTTCTGCTAGCTTAATTAATTGAAGTTATAAATGAAATTGATTTAGAAATAAATAAATATATATATATATATATATATATATATATATATATATATATATATATATATATATAAAGACAAGCCTTAACACTTTGAGAAACAGTAAAGATTATATCCATTTTGTACTCATGTACGGTATTGCAAACACGTGTCTTGTAATTCGGTAACTTCCTTCCTTTTTCTTGTGGAACGCGCCGAACGCCTCGGGAGTATATAGATGCATATATGGTTCGTGTCGCTCGACTCTCGGCATTGTACACATTATTCTGAATCGGATTGAACGACCTCGACAAAATCATGCGTTATATCGCTAGTAGACCGAATATTCACGAGCTAAACTTTCCACTAAGGCCCGACATTTTATATAGTATTCCTTACTTATTTGATAATGACACTTGACATTTTACCGAGCTGTTAAGGTAAAATACAAGATTTAGAAATTTACGCCTTGACAGAAGAAATTGAAAGATTATGTAACTTACAAATTTACCTCATCATTGCCATATGCTTCATATCTGCTCATGTTTTATTATATTATTTTATTGGACCTTTAGTAAGAGTCGTTATCGACCCCTCGTCACTACTTCTCCAGGGTTAGGCTAGATACTTACTGGGTACACGTTAATTTATGTACTCATGCTGCACTTCTGTACTAAATGTGCAGGATCTGACGGGTTTATTGATGATCACCTTGGCGCGTAGGCGCACCTGTTAGGGAGACTTCATGTGAGCTGCATTCCAGGCTACACGTCACAGTTCACCGAGTCTCCATTGTACTATTTATTTTGTTCTGTCTTATTACATTCGGAACAGATGTTGTATTATTATTGTACTCCTTAGAAAATGTTCATGCACTTGTGACACCGGGTTTTGGGGGTTCCTTCAGGTTATTTATTATTGTGGTTCGTGTAAATATTTTTATTTACTATGTAAATTCTATTTTATACTGCTCAATTAAAAAAAATTATGATTTCAAATACTAAAATGAGTAATTAAATTAGTAAATCACCATTGACTTGTCTGACGGCGACATTAGACGCCATCACGATCTATAGTGAATTTTGATTCCTGACAAAAAAGTAATGGGAAAATTTGATGTGCAATTTTGAGGTAAACGACATGTGCTCCAACAGCTCTTGCTTGCCCTAATATAGCATTGCAGATCCATGTGCTTCTTGCACCATTCAACTCATTGCATTGCCTCAAAAATAATTGTTTCGTCCAACTAAGCGTTTGTTTGAGTCTTTTGCAAACTCAGTTTTTAACTTTTTTTGGAGAAGTACTACTACTTTTTTAAGGAAAAAAATCAAAAATCTCGAATTGTCAAATCTTTCAAAGTCCTCCTTCAAGTTCAAAAATGTCCAAGTTTTAAATATAGAATATAAAAACCTATAATCAAATCCCACTAAGACTTCTTTGCAACTAAACCTTGAGATTACTATTTGCTAGAGAGTTTATGTAGCTAATATTATGTGAAGGTCATTTCTTTTCTTTTTAAAGAATTCTTTTATGGAACACTCTTTGTCCCTCCCTCCTCTATATCTGTCTTCCAAATTCTGACACATTGCTCTCTATATGGCGTAAACATGGTGCCTGATAGTGCAAGCAAAGCAAGCATCCTACTCTTTTTTTTCTTAATCTTTTCATACTATCCTCTTTGCCTTTAGGAAAAAAGTAAAAAACCCTTTTCCCCCTATCTCTCTCCTCTAGTCTTTTTGGCTTTAATGCTTCACTAGCAAAAGCCATCTGCGCGAAACTCTCTTCTGTTTTCTGTCCATGCCATCCCCTCTCCCTTTTTTGTCCCATCTTCTTCACTTGTTCTTAGTACAATATTTTACTCCAATAAACTCCATTTCCTAAGCAAAATAAAGGCAGTTTCTTTATTTTTATATTTATGGAAGCTGCTGTTTTAAGTTCCATATTTATCTAAGAGCTAAAGAAGCTTAATAACTTGAGCTAAAGTTCATTTTATTCTTTGAAGAATATACCTAGCTGGTGATTTAGTAGTTTTCTTTTCTTGTCCATTGACTTTTTCTCCTCCTTCAATGCAGCTCTAAGTTCTAACTTCAACCGTTGTTGTCTTTTCAGGAGAACTTTTTGCATGTTTGGTAAATCATTTCTCTCGCTATGTTTCCTTTTCAAGGGATAGAGATAGAAAACTGTTTATTTTTTTTTCCATATTTTGGCTTATTCTTAAGGATAGTTCCTGTTCATCTGAGTTTCACTTTTTTGATCTGCTCTTTCTGTTTAGGTCCAAAGTTAAAGATTCAGACACCACAATATAAGAAATTTCAAATCAAAATAATAGTGCCAAAGCGTTCTTCATCTACATAATGAATTAGCCACCATTTCTTTAGAGATTGTAAAAGAAAGTAGAGTATGTGGAGTCAAGAATGCAATATTGTTTCCTAGTTATGAGCTTGTTGTTCTCAAGGGATCCTTTTTCCTTCTTTTTTTTTCTTCTCAAGTCAGCCACCACTTTTAATTTAATCATTTAGTCTAGCTAGCTTCTAATCTACCCCTTGTCCTGTCCTGTTTCTTCCTCTTTTTTTCTGTCTCCAAACAAAAACAAGAATGCTAAAGAATTTTGAGAGGTTAGAAATGGAAGTTCCA
Source organism: Nicotiana obtusifolia (assembly GCA_002018475.1). Lineage (NCBI taxonomy): Eukaryota > Viridiplantae > Streptophyta > Magnoliopsida > Solanales > Solanaceae > Nicotiana > Nicotiana obtusifolia. The sequence continues at coordinate 9,740 of MCJB01051770.1, forward strand.
AATGAAGAAGGAGAAATGGCAATGCCAATTAACAGCACATATGGGCATGAGCACATGATCTGTCATGACACTGCACCAAAAAGTAATCACATAATAACACCCCCACAAATATTAACTTCCAAAAATGGACCCCCAATTTCCACTAGTACCCTTGAAACCTCAGATAATGTAGTACCTTACAAGAAAATGGTGAAGTATAAGGAATGCCTCAAGAACCATGTAGCAGCTATGGGTGGAAATGCAACTGATGGATGTGGAGAATTCATGCCTAGTGGTGAAGAAGGTACTTTTGAATTCCTCACTTGCTCTGTTTGCAATTGCCACAGAAATTTCCACAGAAAAGAAACAGAAGGTGAGCTCATAAGAAAAGTTTATGTGGGACATCCTCATAAAGCATTTGTGTACCCTGCTTCTAGAGCAGCACCACATCAGATGATAATGTCTTATAATAACCATTTGGGATCATTTCCTTATATAGAGCAAGAAGATGGTATAATAAATGGTGGTTGTGGGGTTATGGCTAGGCCACTTAACTATCAACAACTGGTGAAGAAGAGATTCAGGACAAAGTTTAGTCAAGAACAAAAGGAGAAAATGCTCAACTTTGCTGAGAAAAGTGGGTGGAAGATGCAAAAGCAAGAGGAAGCTAAGGTTCAACAGTTTTGTCAAGAAGTTGGAGTTAAAAGAAGAGTACTTAAGGTTTGGATGCACAACAATCAGCACAGTCTTGCAAAGAAAAACTCCAATGACATTAATCTTCAAAGACAAATTTGAACTACTTCTATCTGTTACCTCTAGTAGTCAGTATTTAACTTAATTTCTTCATTTTTTTCCTCTACTGTTTTGCCTTTTTGGTATCTTCTTGAACTTCACTTCTCTTTGGTCCATTCTCACAATTCTTGATATTTTAACAAAATAATATTTGGGTATGCAATGTATTGAGTCGGATATTGTTTAACTTATCTGTAGTAATCCGTTTATACATATAAAAGATTATTTTAAAAGATCTTTTCTGATGGATACTTACTTTGTTATTAGTATACCCTCTGTCCCAATTTATGTGTTACATTTTGCTTCTCATGATTCAAATTATGTGAACTTTAATTATTATTTTAAATTATATTTTTCATCAAATTGACATGAGAAGAATTATAATTATAATATTTTTATAGTTTTTAAATATCTAAATTTTAATTTAAAATATGAGTTAATTAATTTAATTTAACTTTAAAGATTAGTTAATTAACTCTCGAAGAGTACCCCATAAATTGGGGCTGAGGGAGTACTTGTTAGCAATGGGTGCTTCTAGTTTAGAAAGGAGCATGAGTCAAACTCTATGTTACCCTTCGCTCTTATGATTACATCTGTTAAGGTTTCTGTAGATACCCGAAAGATAATTTATTAACCTCAATAATAGAAGTACGTCTTATTTAATTGTAAGAAGATAATATCCTCCCCTAACTTTTTTATTTTTGTCAAAAACAAAATGTAGAAACTCGGTTAACTAGATGACCCTCTCTCTCTAAATACACTAATTTCTTCTCATAAATTATTTTCCCTTTTTCATGATCCAAGATCGAATATCTCTAAGCTAGTAATAGTAAGATTGCAACGACAAACATATCACAGGAAAATATCCACTTAGACCATAACTAGAACGGTTCTTGTTTTACGAGCAGTCAATTCCTTTTTCTATTAGGATACTACATTTTTTAGATTTTTAGTTTTTTTTTTTTCTGAAAATCATTTGTTTTTGGTCGGCTTGCACACCAAATGTTGTTGCTGACTTTTTAACCCGGAGATCTTTATTTTGTTATGCGGAAACTTTTGAGATATATTGTTTCACCAACATCTTCCTCCAACCAAATAGAAGAAAATAATATAGGAAAAAGTTTATTTAGCAGGATTAACATTCTGTTATGGATTGGAACAATTAGGCACTTAGCTAAACAATTGAGTAAAAGAAATGGATAACAAGAACTCTTTTATTCAATATCAATTGAAACTGTTACACCATTGTTACTAGTATTCTTCATAATCTGAAAAAGAAGAAGAAGAAGAAGAACGGAATTAGGAGAATAGAAGAGAAGATTCGAGAAGAGAGAGAAGAGAGAAGTGAAAGAGAAGGTTGTTAGAAGTGTAACTGAATTACCAATAAATTGCCTAACTTCCTTCACCTAGCTCCTAGTATTGTTGGAAAAATGACACTATATAGCCGGTGTAAAAATAATAATCGAAAAATGTATAAAATTCATATATTATTTGTATATATATACATTATGTATGTTATATACAAAAATTATATAAATTTTATACACTTTTTCAACTACCTGATATAAATAGTTTCTAGCGCGGGCTAAAAGTGATAATACCCCTATTTATTATTGATAGGACTTGGGCTGCATAAGTGGCCGGTGAACATTGGGCCTCAACACTTTGGCCCAATTCTGTGCTCTGTTAGCCCGATGCCTTTAACCCAACACCAACTAAATGTAATTATCCCCCTTTTATTACAACTCCCTACGTGACTCCTCTCAAGTCTCAATACACTACTTTCCTAAATCAGACTTCCACTTTATCAATTCATAACATTCCCTACTCCTTCGAGAATGACCTTGCCCTCAAGGTTGTTGTTGAGCCACAAATTCAGGAAATGATTCTTAATGTATCCCCAATCTTCCCATGTAGCATCCTCCTCTTTGAGATTTGCTCACTGGATAAACACTTTGACTCTCACTCCACTGTCAATTTTCACCATTTTCCTCTGTAAGATGGCCACTGGTTGGATCAATACTTGGTCATCTGCATCACACATTGGTGGTTGAAGCTAAGGCTCAATAGCTTGACCAATTCTTTTGTTGAGTTCAGAGACGTGGAAGACTGGATGAAGCTGGGATCATGCCGGAAAGGGTAACCTACTGACCCCACTTTTTTTAGTATCTTGTAGGGTCCATAGTAGCGAGCACACAATTTTACATTTCTTCAAACATCTATAGACTATTGTCTGTATGGTTGAAGCTTAAGATAGACTTGATCCCCAACCTCTAGTGTTCTTTCTGATCTTGACCTATCTGCATAAAATGGCATGCATAACTGTGCTCGAACTAGATTGTCCCTCAGTGTCTGACCATGTGATGTCGTTGGGCTAAGCTCACACCTGTATAGTCTGCTCAGTTTTAGGAAATGAACCTAATGATAGTTGGGGTGGTGCATACCTATATAAGGCTTCAAAAGGTATGATCTTTAGAGCACTATGGTAGTTGGTACTATACCACCACTCTGCCATGTGAAGCCACTTTACCTAGTGTTTAGGATTGTCAAAAATTATAGCCCTTAGATAAATTTCCATACACCTGTTGAGTATCTCCATTGGCCATCACTCTCAGGGTGATAAGCTGAACTCAGGTTAAGCTTGGTCCCCGTAGGATGCTGCCAAAAGTGACTGGTGAAAACCGGGTCCCTATTTGAGACTATGGACCTGGGAAGACCATGTAATCTATATATCTCTCTAAAGAACAAGTCTGCTATATCTTGTGTTATAAAAAAATATTTTAGCGGTAAGAAATGGCCATACTTAGTGAACATGTCTACTACCACCAAAACTGCATTCTTATGTCCTGAAGTAGGTAAACCTTCTACAAAATCCATGAAAATATTTTGCCTTGCTTGTTCTGGAATTGGGAGAGATTGTAATAACCCATGATAATGAACATTTTCTGATTTTACCCTCTAGCATGTGTCACACTCATTTACCCATTTGCAAATGTCTGACTGCATATTTGGCCAATAAAAGATCAGTTGCCACCTCCTACAAATGCCATGTTGTCCTAAGTGACCCTAGTGGTGACTGATGCAAGGCCTCCCACACTTTTCTTCTCAATACATTACCCTTACCCACATAGATCTTCTGCTTGTATCTGATTATCCCTTATTGCAGTGTATAATCAGAATTTTCATGAGATGCTGTTGTTAACTCACTCAATAATTGGAAAGTTATAGGATCATCTTCATAGGATTGGCTCACTTCTTCCAACCAATTAGGTTGTGTGGTGGAAATGGCTAGTAAGGTGGGACTATCATTTTCTTCTTGTCTCCTGGAAAGGGCATCAACTGCTCTATTCTTAGATCCCTTCTTATATTGGACTTCATAGTCAAGCCTCAAGAGCTTAGTAAGGCCTTTCTGCTGTAATATTGTGGTGACCTTCTGTTCCAATAGGTATTTTAAGCTCTGGTGATCTATTCTCACTAAGAAATGGCCACATTATAAGTAATGTCTCCATTTATCCACTGCAGTTAGAACTTCCATTTCCTCCTTCTCATTAGAGGATAGCCCCTTAATCTTGAGGGCCAAGGCTTTGCTTAGATAAGCTATAGGCCTACCGTCCTTCATTAGAACACCCCCCATACATGTATAGCATGCATCAGTCTCTACAATAAAGTGTTTGGTGAAATCAGGCAAAGCAATCACAGGTGTTGTGGACATGGATTTCTTCAATTTTTGAAAAGCCTCTTCTGCTTCCTCATTCCACTAAAAGGAATTTTTTTTAAGTAGGTTAGTCAAAGGCCTACTAATGATGCCATAGGACTTCACAAACCTCCTGTAATAGCTTGTGAGATCAAGGAATCCCCGGAGTGACTTGATTGATATAGGAACAGGCCAATTAATCATGGAGTCTATCTTGGCAGGATCAGTAGCTACCCCCGGCCAGAAATAGTATGGCCCAAATACTCCACCTTGTCCTTCTCAAAGGCATACTTGGACAGCTTAGTATAGAGTTTTTCCTTTTGAAGTACTTGTAACACCTGCCTGAGATTACCTACGTGACTATCCACTGATGGACTATAGACTAGTATATCATCAAAGAATACAAGTACAAATTTCTTTAGAAAAGGCTTGCAAACATGGTTCATTAAACTCTGAAAAGTAGCAGAAGCATTAGTCAAGCCAAATGACATGACTCTAAACACATAGTGGCCCAAATGAGTCCTAAATGCAGTCTTGTAGATGTCAGACCTTTCAATTCTAATCCGATGATATCCAGCCCTCAAAACAATTTTCGAATATATACAAGACCCATTAAGTTCATCCATTAGATCATCTACCAAGGGGAATGAGAAATTTGTCTTTGATTATCATCTTGTTTAACTCTCTATAGTCATTGCAAAACCTCCAGCTCCCATCCTTCTTTTTCACTAACAAAACAGTTGAAGAGAAAGGTGTCACGACCCGGATTCCTACCCTCGGGACCGTGATGGCGCCTAATATTTCACTTGCTCGGCAAGCCAACATTAGAAATAGTTTTTAGCCATTTTTAACAACTCAAATTAAATGATAACCAAGAAACTGAATAAACTGAAATATTCAGTAAACTAAAATAACAACGACATCCGGATGCAATCGCAGAACTGGTGTCATAAGTACACGAGCGACTAGAGTACTACAAATAATAGTCGTAAAGAAAGCATAACTGTCTAGAATAAAATCAGCTATAGTAATGTAGAGGGGGACTTTAGGGCTGCGAACGTTGTGCAGTTGTACCTCAAGTCTCCGTCAAGCACCGAATCCAAGAAAACTACTAACCGTCGGTAGGACTGACTCCAAAATTTGCACAAGAAGTGTAGAGTGTAGTATGAGTACAACCGATCCCATGTACTCTGTAAGTGCCGAGCCTAACCTCGACAAAGTAGTGACGAGGCTAAGGCGGATCACTTATAATAACTTGTATGCAGTATAATAATAATTATAATAGTAATAATAATAATAATAACAATAATAATAATAATAATAATAATAATAGTAATAGTAATAGTAATAGTAATAGTAATAATAGTAATAGTAATAATAATAATAGTAATAGTAATAGTAAATATTTTAATAATAATAATAATAATAATAATAATTATTATTATTATTATTATTATTATTATTTTATTATTATTATAGGAGAGGAAAACAGGGAAGGTAAAGTAGTTAACTTATGGGGGGAAAAAACTCGATTTTTGTAATCAGAGAACCCGGAATAACCGATCTCATAATTTTATGTAACAACACTGGAAATCAACACAATAGCAACAATGAATACAACACACACAATTTGTTGCGGCGAGCAACCCGGTCCCACCGTACACACACAATCCTCCCTTATTTTACCATATCAATATCAAAATCACATATGAAATCCGTTGCGGAACCCGATCCCACCGTATAATCATAATCAATATGAAAATCCTCTCTTATTTCACTACATCAATATCAAATCACATGTAAAATCCGTTGCGGCGCGCAACCCGATCCCACCATATCAATATCAAAATCCTCCCTTATTCCACCATATCACAATCGTTGCGGCATGCAATCCGATCCATAAACAAATTCAATAAATGTAATCAATCCAACAACTCAATTCACAAGAATCTCTACGATTAAAGGAACACGAAAGCAAACTAATCAAAGAACCCCGTACCAACTCATGGAATGCTACAATTAATACAAAAGCAACAAAACAAGCCAAATATACGATAGTTAAAGTGAACAAGTAAGACAATTAAGACAAGTAGAAATTAATCATGTCATGGAAGAAACGAACATTTCAATACAAGAATAATTAATGATAAATAATAAGTTACGGCATAGAAAGCAATTAAAGCATGGCAGTTAAGACATGGAATAAGATAATTCATGAAATATGAGAAAAGCATGGGAACAATTATTTTGACGGCGTATATACACTCGTCACCTCGCATATATGCTCTTACACACGTAATTCACATAACATATAGTTCAAGGGTTCCTAATTCTCTCAAATTAAGGTTAGACCCAACACTTACCTTGCTCCGCAAGTAAATCAAAGCTCAACCGGGACCTTTCCTCTAAAATTTGCCTCCAAACCAATCGAATCTAACCAAAATTGATTCAACATTATCAAACAATGCTAGGAAAATCAATTATAACAGATAAAGTTAAGATCTTTACACTTTTTTCTAAAAAGTCAACAAAAGTAAAACCCCGGGCTCGCTCGGTCAAAATCCGAGATTTGGACCAAAACCCAATTACCCGTTCACCCCCGGGCCCGATTATGTGATTAGTTTCGAAATCCGACCTCAATTTGAGGTCTAAATATCAGTTTTACAAAAACCCTTAATTATACCCAAATCCCTAATTTTCTACCATGAAAGAGCATAAATTAAGGTTAGAAATCAATGGGTGTTGATGCAAATGGAAGAAAACGAGTTAAAGTATACTAACCTACGAAGTGGGGATGAAATTTCTTTTCAAAATCACCTCTAGGCCGAGCTCTAATATGAAGATAGTGAAAAATGAAGAAAATCCCGATTTTTAGAAGTTTAAAAGACTGGGCGTCAGGTGTTTATTGCGTTCACGAGACACCTGACGCGATCGTGAAGCAGCAGCGGCCAAAGGCCTTCGTGTTCACGAGCTACTCTTCGCGTTTGCAAAGGCTTACACCCACCTGCCCTCACGTTCGCAGTCCTAATGTCGCGTTCGCGAAGAGTAATGGCTAGCTCCGCTCCTTGACCCAATAACCCTACGCGTTCACGAGAGGCTGGTCGCGTTCGCGAAGGGTAGACCCCTAGTGCGTCGTGTTCACGATCAAGCCATTGCATTTGCGATGAAGAAGTCCTCCCAAGTCCCCATTTACCCTTCGCGATCGCGAAGAAGGATACACCAGACATTAGTAGTCTCAGAAACCAGCAATGACCTAAGTACAAAAATCACTCTGTAGCCTATCCGAAACTCACCCAAGCCCCTCGGGCTCCAAACCGAACATGCACACAAGTGTAATAACATCATACGAACTTGCTCGCACGATCAAAACACCAAAATAATGCCTAGAACTACAAATCGGACATCAAAATGAATGATATTTTCAAAGGAACTCAAGAACATGCAAATTTACAACCGGACGTCCAAATCACGACAAATCAACTCTGTTTTGCACCAAATTTTGCTGACAAGCCATAAATAGTTAAATGAATCTGTACCAAGTTCCAGAACCAAAATTCAAACCTGTAGCAACAAAGTTAACCTACGATCAAACTTAGGAATTCTTTAAACCTTTAAATTATTAGTTTTCAACAAATCACGTTAAATCAAGTTAGGGACTTCCGAATTCGATTCCGGGTATATGCTCAAGTCCCATATCACGATACAGACCCATCGGGACCGTTAAAATACAGATCTGGGTCCGTTTACACAAAATGTTGACCATAGTCAATCAAATGAGTTTTAAGGTAAAATTTCACATCTTCTTAGATTTTCCACATAAAAACTTTTCGGAACAAGACACGGATTGCGCACGCATTTTGAGGAAGGCTAAGCGAAGCTATTCGAGGTCTCAAAATATAGAAATGAAGGCTAAAACTCAAAGTGACATATCGGGTCATCACATTCTCCACCTCTAAAACAAACATTCGCCTACGAATGGACATAGAAAGGTACCTAGACTGGTGAAAATGTGTGGATATATACTATGTATGTCCGACTTGAACTCCCACATGGCTGCCTCAAACGGCTGACCTCTCCACTGCACTCGAACTGAAGGATAACTCTTAGACCTCAAATTTCGGACTTGTCGGGCTAGAATGGCCACTGGCTCCTCCTCATAAGTCAAATCCTTGTCCAATTGTACTGAGCTGAAATCTAACACATTGGACGGATCACTGTGATACTTCTCGAGCATGGATACATGGAACACCAGATGGACTACTGATTAACTAGGTGGCAATACCAGTCTGTAGGTCACCTCGCCCACTCTCTCAAGAATCTCAAAGGGTCCGATATACCTAGGGCTTAACTTGCCCTTCTTTCCGAACCTCATCACACCATTCATGAGTAAAACCCGGAGCAATACCCTCTCTCCAACTATGAATGCAACATCACGAACTCTACGATCGGCATAACTCTTTTGCCTAGACTGAGTTGTGCGAAGTCGATCCTGAATCATCTTAACCTTTTCCAAGGTATCCTGAACCAAATCGGTACCCAGCAATCAAGCCTCTCCCGGCTCAAACCAACTGGGGTGAAATGATGTAATCAACTCAACCCTTGTTGCCTGACTCACGATATACGGCCCTCCAGAAGTTCTAAGAGAACTGCATACCTCAATCAAGAATGATGGACACGGGCACACCGTGAAGACGGACACGCGAATGTAGATCTCGGCTAACCACTATGAAGAATAGGTAACTTCCATTGGAATGAAATGTGCCGACTTGGTCAACCTGTCCATAATGACCTATGTCGCGACAAACTTCTTTTGAGTCCGTGGAAGCACAACAACAAAATCCATGGTAATACGCTCCCACTTCCACTCAAGAATCTCCAGCCTTTGAAGCAAACCACCAGGCCTCTGATGATCGTACTTTACTTGCTGACAATTCAGACACCGAGCTACATATGCAATTATATCTTTCTTTATTCTCCTCCACTAATAAATGCTGTCGCAAGTCCTGATACATCTTGACGGCACTTGGATGAGTAGAATACCGGGAACTGTGGGCCTCCTCAAGAATCAACTCACGAAGCCCATCCACATGGGCACCGACCATGCATCCGCAAAACCCCATCATCTCCAACAGTAACCTTCTTGGCACCATCATGCCACACAGTGTCCTTAAGGATAAGCAAATGGGGTTCATTATACTGACGCTCTCATGCGCTCATACAAAGAAGACCGAGAGACCGTGCAAGCTAGAACACGACTAGGCTCCGAAACATCTAACCTCACGAACTGATTGGCCAAAGCCTGAACATCTTATGCTAGCAGCATCTCCCCAACTAGAACGTACATAAGGCTACCCATACTCACCTCCTTTCTACTCAGGCATCGGCCACCACATTGGCCTTCCCAGGATGATACAAAATGGTGATATCATATTCTTTCAACAGCCCCAACCACCTCCTCTGCCTCAAGTTGAGATCCTTTTGCTTGAACAAATATTGTAGACTCCGATGATCCATGAACACCTCACATGACATGCCGTAAAGATAGTGCCTCCAAATCTTCAGCGCATGAACAATGGCTGCCAACTCTAAGTCATGAATAGGATAATTCTTCTCATGAACATTCAATTGTTGCGACGCATATGCAATCTCCCTCCCATCCTGCATAAATACTGCACCGAGCCTAATACGAGATGCATCACAATACACCGTGTAGGGTCCTGAACCTGTGGGCAACACCAACATTGGCGCCGTAGTCAAAGCAGTCTTGAGCTTCTGAAAGCTTAACTCACAGTCATCGGACCACTCTTCTGGGTCAATCTAGTCAATGGGGCTGCTATGGATGAAAACCCCTCCACAAACCGGCGTTAATAACCCGCCAAACCCAAGAAGCTCCGAATCTCTGTAGCTGAAGTAGGTCTAGGCTAGTTCTGAACTGCCTCAATCTTCTTAGGATCCACCTTAATGCCCTCTGCACATACAACATGTCCCAAAAAGGCGAGTGAGTCTAACCAAAACTCACACTTTGAAAACTTGGCATAGAACTGGCTATCTCTCAGAGTCTGAAGTACAATCTAAAGATGCTAATATGCTCCTCTCGACTGTGGGAGTAGATCAAGATATCATCAAGGAATCCGATCACAAAAGAATCCAAATAGGACTTGAATACCCGGTTCATCAAATCCATAAATGTTGTTGGGGCATTTGTCAACCCAAATGACATCACTAGGAACTCATAATGCCCATACCGAGTTCGAAAAGCCGTCTTAGGGACATCCGATGCCCTAATCTTCAATTGATGGTAGCCAAACCTCAAATCAATCTTCAAAAACACTTTGGCACCCTGAAGCTGGTCAAATAAGTCGTTAATCCTCGGCAATGGATACTTGTTCTTGATAGTGACCCTGTTCAACTGCCGATTGTCTATATACATCCTCATCGAACAATCTTTCTTCTTCACAAACGACACGGCCGCACCCCAGGGCGAGACACTAGGTCTAATGAATCCCTTATCAAGCAAATCTTGCAACTGCTCCTTCAATTCCTTCAACTCCGAGGGGGCCATACGATATGGTGGAATGGAAATGGCCTGAGTGCCCTAAGCCAAATCAATACAGAAGTCAATATCTTTATCGGGTGGCATCCTCGGCAAATCTATAGGAAACACCTCTGGAAACTCACGCACAACAGGTATTGAATCCATGGGAGGAACCTCCACACTCAAATCACGAACATAGGCCAAATAAGCTAGGCATCCCTTCTCGACCATACGTCAAGCCTTCACATAAGAAATAACCCTGACGGGTAGAATGGCCAGGAGTCACTCTCCACTCTAATTGAGGCAACCCCAGTATGACTAAGGTCACCGTCTTGGCGTGAAAATCCAATGTAGCATGATAAGGTGACAGCAGTCCATGCCCAAAATAACGTCAAAGACTACCATATCAAGAAGTAGGAGATCTACACTAGTCTTAAGACCCCCAAGAGTATCACACACGAGCGATAGACACGATTTACAATAATAGAATCTCCCACAGGTGTGGACTACATACACAAGAGCACTCAAAGAATCACGAGGCACAACCAGATATGAAGCAAAATAGGACGGCACGTAGGAATAAGTAGAGCCCGAGTCAAATAGAACTAAAGCATCTCTATGGCAAACTGGAACAATACGTTTGATAACACCGTCCGATGACTCAGCCTTAGGTCTAGCTAGGAAAGCATAAAATCGGGGTTGGGTCCCATCACTCTGGCCTACGCCTCTAGGACAGCCTCTAGTTAGCTGACCTCCACCTTTAACGGCCTGGCCCCTGCCTCTAGCTGGCTGACCGGGCGGTGGAGCAACCGGTGCCGGGACCATGGCATGAGAACTCTATTGTGGCATGCTGCTCAACAACCTCAAACAGAACCTCCTTATGTGAACAGTACCTCCTCACTCAAAACACCCATCTTGCTGTTGTGGCTATTGAAGCTGAAGCGGACCTTAACGTGCCAAATAATCACGGTGATAGCTCTAGTCCTACCCATTCCCCAGTTACCCTTCGCGATCGCGGGAGTATCTTCGTGATCGCAAAGAAGGATACACCAGACATCAGCAATCTCAGAAACCAGCAACAGCTTAAGTCCAAAAATCACTCTATAACATAGCTGAAACTCATTCGAGCCCCTAGGCCTCTAAACCAAACATTCACACAAGTGTAATAACATCATAGAACTTGCTCGCGTGATCAAAACACCAAAATAACACCTAGAGCTACGAATCAGACATCAAAATAAATGATATTTTCAAAGAAACTCAAGAACATGCAAATTTACAACCGGACGTCCGAATCACATCAAATCAACTCTGTTTTGCACCAAATTTTGCAGGCAAGCCATAAATAGTGAGATTAACCTATACCAAGTTCCGAAACCAAAATCCGAACTCGGTAGCAACTAAGTCAATTTACGGTCAGACTTAGGAATTCTTTAAATCTTTAAATTACTAGTTTTCAACAAATCACGTTAAATCAAGTTAGGGACTTCCGGATTCAAGTCCGGACATACGCCCAAGTCCTAAATCACGATACGAACCCACCGGGACTGTTAAAATACAGATCGGGGTCCGTTTACACAAAATATTGACCGCAGTCAACTTAAATGAGTTTTAAGGTAAAATTTCACTTCTTCTTAGATTTTCCACATAAAAACTTTCCGGAATAAGACACGACTCCGCATGTTCGAGGAAGTATAAACAGAGCTATTCGAGGTCAAGAAACAAAGAAATATAGGCTAAAACTCAAAGTGACCTATCGGGTCATCATAAAAGGAGAATGCCTGGGTTAGATAGTACCATTACTCAGCATTTCATTAACTTGTTTCTCTAAATTTTTTTTTTTGAAAATCATTGTATCTGTAAGGCCATATACTCACTGTTAGTTGCATCAGGTTTAAGGCGAATGCTATGGTCATGGCTCCTTTTTGGTGGCTAGGATCTTGGCTCCTCAAAAACATCTGGAAACTCTTCAAGCACTGCTATAATCTTGTCAGGTATGGTTTTCTTGTTGTTCAGTAGTCCTGGCAGTAATTGTGAATAGATGAGTCCACAGCACTTGACCTTTCGCGAGAAGTTGCTTGACTCCACTAGCTGTCATGCTATGGAGTTTGCCTTCCTCAGAATAGCCCTTAAGGTCCACTCTCTTCCCCTTCACACTCACCCGCAGTCTATACTCAATGAAATCAAACAGGATGGGATTATGTTTCCTCATCCAATCCACTTCTAAGACCACATCACACCCTCCAATATCCAGTAGTCTTAATTTGTGTTCAAAGTCTATCCCATAAGTTTTCAAGTTGAACTGAGGACAAGATTGGTAACTCATCAGGTAACCACCATTAGCCATAGCCACTCTCAAATATAGGTGCGTCCTCTTTAATCATGCAGCCTAGATTTTTTGCAGTCTCACTAGCTATGAAGCTATTGGTACTTTCAGTGTCTGCTAAAATGGCCAGCATCTTCTTCCCGTACATTCCTTTTAGCTCAATAGTGGTAGATGTTATGGTACTAGATAGTGCATTGAGGCTGATGGCCTCATCCAATACTTCTTCTGTAATCTCACTAGGTATAACCTCCTTTCCTTTATTCATTTTCAGAATTTCTTCCTCCTGTTCAGTACTTCCAGATAGTGTGTTTAACTATCTATTCTTGCACACATGACCTGGAAAGTATTTTTCCCCACACTTGTAGCATTCCCCCCTTGCCCTTCTGGCTTCAAATAGTTTGGTTCCTGACATGGATGTATTAGAGTTATCCTCCTCCTGCAGATTTTCCAAAGGTCTAGCCTCTGATACAGAGTTGGATCCTTGGTACTGACTGCACTTCTGGCTCCACTAAGTTTGTTCTTCCTAGCCATAGTGTCAATCAAGTTCTCTTTATATCTGGCTTTTTCTACAGCATGACTTAAAAAATAGGGTTCAAACATTTTCATATTGTGCCTAATTACCTCTTTTAACCCTTCAATGAAGAATCCTAAGAAAAATTCTTCATCAATAGTTGGGTACTTTATCAATACCAAGACTTCAAATCCTTAAACCTCTCCAGATATTCATTAATAGTCCCTTTTTGCTCCACTTTTTTGAATTCTCCCAACAATTTGAGTTTACTATTGTAAGATTCATTAAATCTTTTGCAAATTTCTTCAATAAGATCTTATCATCTCACAATACACTTAGCCCTTCCATTTAGATGACCAACAGTTGATTCTAATTTTTATTGTGGGTCAGTAATGTGATTTTAATGGAAATACCTCTCACATTTGTGCAGCCATAATCTAGGATCTCCCTCCTTAAATCAAGGGAACTCCACTCTAGAAGCAAAGTTGTTCATTGGAGCTCTTACAGGATTCTGCTCATATGGATCTATCATTCTCATTCTGCTCCCAGACCCTTCCAAATGAAGACCTTCAGTTGGTGCACTTCCCAAGGTGCCATCTTTGTGCGCGAAGATCTTCTCCATCATCATATCAAATTAGCGATTCAACTCATCCATTTTTTAGTTATTTGAGTCCGCTTTTTGTTTGTTTCAGTCATGCAATTCTGTAACTGATTTTCCAGTTTCTTGACATTTTCTTCAGTGGTTTTAACTCGAGTTTCTATAATTCTCATGGTTCCAGGAGGAAGCTTTGATACCAAATTGTTATAGACTAGAACAATTAAGCAATTAGCTAAACAATTGAGTAATAGAATGGGAAAACAGGAATTCTTTTATTCAATATCAATGAAAATTGTTACACCATTGTTACAAGTATTATTCATAACCTGAGAAAGAAGAAGGAGAAGAACGGAATTAGGAGAATAGAAAAGAAGATTCGAGAAGAGAGAGAACAGAGAGAAGAGAGAAGAGAGAAGTGGAAGTGAAGGTTGTTAGAAGTGTAACTGAATTACCAGAAAATTGCCTAACTTCCTTCACCTAGCTCCTAGTATTTATTATTGATCGGACTTGGCTGCATAAGTGGTCGGTGAACATTGAGCCTTTATATTCAGTTTTGTGCTCTATTAGCCAGATGCCTTAACCCAATACCAACTAAATGGTAAAAATTACGCGGGGCGACCACATTTAACCTATACCCACTTTTTAAAAAAGTTTTAACTTGTACCCACTTTTTAAACAACTTTAGACCTCTTTCTCCTCCTTCTCCTCTTTCTTCTTCTTCTTCTTCTTCTTCTTGGTGACAATGATTTTATATGGTGGTTGTGAACATATTTTAATGTAGTTTATGATATTTTACTATGGTGAGCTGTTATAACGCTTTATTTTTTACTATTGCTTAGGGTTTCTTCTTCTTCTTTTTCTTAATTGCAAAATGGGTTCATTAGATTTATTGTTGTTTTGGCAAATTGATGATTGAAGTTTGTCCCTGCTGATATTTGGAGGTTATGTTTCAAATTTGAGCTCATTTGGAGTAGATTTAGATATTAAATCATATATTGGATTGTTATAATTCGAAGAACATATTTCCGTTTCTGGGCATTTTGCACTTCAGGCCTATTTGGCCTTAAGTGCATAAAAACGCTGGTTGCACTTCAGACCTTTTGGCCTTAAGTGCATCTGAAGTGCAATTTTTCACTTCAGACTTATTGGCCTTAAGTGTAGCAAAACGTTTGTTGCACTTCAGACCTTTTGGCCTTAAGTGCATCTGAAGTGTAATTTTTCACTTCAGACTTATTGGCCTTAAGTGCATGAAACCATTGGTTACACTTCAGAACTATTTGGCCTTAAGTGCATTTGAAGTGCAAATTTTCACTTCAGACTTATTGGCCTTAAGTGAATGAAAACGTTTGTTGTACTTCAGACTTTATAGCCTTAAGTGCATCTGAAGTGCAATTTTTCACTTCAAACTTATTGGCCTTAAGTGCATCTGAAGTGCAATTTTTCACTTTAGACTTTGTAGCCTTTAGTGCATGAAACCATTGGTTGCACTTCAGACCTATTTGGCCTTAAGTGTATTTGAAGTGCAATTTTTTCACTTTAGACTAATTTTTTTTAACTTCAGACCCGATAAGTCTGAAGTTGATTGTAAAGTGGATCCGCTTGCAAATTGTTTTACAAAGTGGATATAGGTTCAATTGTGACCCTAAAATCGGGTATAGATGCAAAAGCCGCGACTGAATGTAATTATTCCCCTTTTATTACAACTCCCCACGTGACTACTCCCAATACCCTACTTTCCTAAATCAGACTCCCACTTTCCCAATGCATAACACATTCTTTATGAAACTATATTCCGGCGAACGTTCTTTAAGGAAGTCATATTGAATGGCTTAGTGCTAGTAATCAGTAATATCTTTT
>MCJB01051770.1:34501-54599 GCA_002018475.1 Nicotiana obtusifolia
TAAAACACCCTCAAGCCAGAAAGAACTAAATCTAAGTTTTTTCTCTAATTCATTGGCTTGTCACAATTTCCAAGATGGATTTGGTTCAGGTTATAAAGCTTTCCTGGAAAATAATTCCACATGATTGAATGGGTGTTCCCGCTTCTCATCAGAAAGAATTAAAGAAACATCTGTTTTTTGGATGACACAGATTTGAATATTGTTTTATCTCATATGGTTACTCAGGGCAGAGCGAAGAGCGGACACATTTATTTATATTAGGTATGCAACACTCTCCGTCAAGTGCAGGCCTGATTCTTTTTAAGGTCAAGCACGTGAAAGTATTTTTGTAGATGGGTAATGATAAGACTCGAACCCAAGAACTTTGCCTCCTCATGTAACATTGTCGAACTGTGTGAACCAACCCATCTAAAAGCTCAAGCTCAAGAGCGAAAACATTTGTTTGTTTATTTATTTTTTATTTTTATATTTTTTGATGAAAAGGTAAAAGAGGGGTACACACTTGTTTATTTTAAGTCTGCAACCAAAATAATGCATGTTACTACTTAGACCTTTAGGAAAATATTGGACTTTGTTAGCATGTAAATAGCTTCAAATACACATATATCTGATATGCAGACTGAAATGCCGATCCAACAACCTAATCTCACAAAAACTATTCTAATTTTTGTACAATCATTTCCACATTCTTATATCAAGTCCCAACTTTAGGTAAAATGTCAAGCAAAAGCATGTAGCTAAGAGTTTTTTGTATCAGGTACTTGCTGAAACAATGATGAAGACTCTATCTGTACCTTGAGAATCCAGTTAATGGCTACGGCACCAGGGGTAGCTCTATGCTTGGAAACTCCTACTGAATTTAAGAGTGTTTGTGTCGTGAAAACACCCATTGCACCACCAAAAAAGTGCTACAAGTGGTAAAAACGAGGTATTTGTTAATAACCACAGCAGCATGTTACAAAACATTAGCCAAAATGGCACCCAAGACAGAGCATTTATTTTGTAGTTGTATACCTTCAGTGCCCTCCATGTCATGTATGGTACATAAGAAGGTGTAACGCTACCAGGAAAACCTTCTGGAACCACGTAGGATCTTATGAACCCCATGAACTCCTGCACCACATATACGATAGGAACATAGAAAAATAAATTCTTAATAAGAAAATTTCTTATCTATTAAGGTTCATGCACAATGTCTTCACACAATAACAAAAAATTGTAACCATAAAAGTTGGTGCACAACGGCTTACTCACACAGAGATCTTACAACATACTAACATGCATTCCTCATAGACACATAATTTAGTAGCTTAAAGGAAGTCATAAAGCAGGAGACAGTATTCTCTCAATTCACATTACAGAAAAGCTTTAACACTTTGCTGAAAATACACCTCTAATGTTGGAATTTCAGAATCCTAGACTTAGAACTTTAACAAAATGCTCAAGATACAATTTAGAGAATAATATTTCTTCTATAGGAATTTTCTTTTTAGCCCACTCACTGGCTTTCGACTTGATTTCTTAGGTCAATGAGGAAGTTCTTCAACTTTTTTCTCTGTCCAGTTGAATTCTTCTAGATAAGAGTATATTCTTCACCAGAAAGTTGAAACTAATAGTAACTTATGCAGTAAATGCCAACAAATCCATATAACCGCAATGTAGAAAACAAAATAAAGAATCGCCATAATATGTTAGTTTCACAAGCATAGAAATTAAAAAATATTTAAAAGAAATTCAAGAGCAAGCAAAGGCGACAAACCTCGACAGGAGCTTGAGGAGACTGCAAACTAACAGCACGAATTGCGTTCCTCTTTAACTGCTGAGAGCCACAATTGACACTCTCGTCAGCGAAATACTTCCATCGGCGACCGTCGATCTCCTCACAGCAGAGCAATCTCAAGCTCGAATCAACAAATTGCCGATCATTAAGCCCAAAGCTCGCCACTTCCGGCCGCCGCTCAACGGCAACGGACGGCGACGGAGGAGCGGAGGCGAGGTCGGCACTAATCCGGAGAGTTTCACGGACGAGCAACGTAGCGTCGTGAGACGAGGCCGTTGAAGTTAGGGTTTGAGAACTGGAGCTAGGAGGATGTTTCAGCTTCATTGCGGTATTGAAGAATCAGAGCATGAGAAAGTTAAAGAGGGGAGTTTATGGAGGAAGTTTTTGGAGCTTTGGAAATGTCGTGAATGAGTACGAATGGAGGTAACGGACGTTAAGAGGAAAGCAGGTGGGGCCCTGTTGTTTGGCCGGGGGGGGGGGGCAATGGCCATGGAACTTGGCATCAGATAAACACGTGGGGTGAGAGAGTCAGTGCTTTTAGATATATACGTCCAGCTTGACATACTGTAGTCAGCTGTTTTTCTGTGTGTTCTTCAAAATATAAAATAGTAGTACTCCAGCAGCTACTTTTTAAAATAACCACCCAAGGTGTTTGGTAGGTTATACTGAATAAAATAATCTTTGTATAAAAATTTAATCCGTCCAATATAATATTTAGTTGCTCAATTCAATTTATACATACTTAATACATGGATTAATTATATCTCATAGGAGGGCTTAGCTAATACTAAGAAAACCAAAGGATTACTTATACCAGGTTTAACTATACCTGGATAAGACCCTAAAATTACTAAACCGCCCCTCAAACTCTTTTCCTAAATTTCTTTATATACATAACATACGTAATCTGCTCTTTGGCGGGAGTTTTTCCTCTTTGGTGGGCTTTCTCTTCTGTGGTGATGGAGAAGGTGAAGGGTTGACCGAAGAGCATTTTACCATTAACCTCCAGCTATTTTCTTTTCTTACAAGGTTAGAACTTTTATCAAGGTGGTCTTCTTTTCTTTCATTCTTATGCCCAAATATTTAGAAACGGGTGTATTGAAACATTGATGTGCTTGAAAATTCAACTAGTATTCTGTGTATTGGAACTTTAAGTACTTAAAAATTCAGATTTTGTGCTCATATTATGTGTATTGATTCTTTCTATTTTTATAGAAAATTAGGTGTTATTATGGATCTTAAACCATTGTCGGGTACTGAATACATCATTCTTGAGGAGATAATGTGCCAACAATTTCTTGTTGTCCTTATTTGCCTTTTTACGGCTGTTCATGGTCATTCTTAAAGAAGACGACGTAGAAATAGGTGTGAGATTAGATACCGTATGAGTGTTTGAGTTCCAAAAATTATTTCTCACTTAAGTTGTATCATAAATGATAGTGACAGTGTATGTATCGATAAGTTAAGAATGGATAGAAATGCCTTTCATGCTTTAGTTCTTTAACTAAGGATATCGGAGGTTTGACTGATGGTAAATATATGTCAAGTAGTGAAAAGTAGCGATGTTTTTAAATATCTTGGCTCATCATGAGAAGAATAGATCTATCAAGGTTGATTATATTAGAACGGGATGGAGCGTAAGTCAGGCGTTTAATGAATGCTTGGGAGCTATACTCAAACTAATTCCATTGTTACTTGTGAATCCTAAACCAGTGCTTGAGGATGAGATTGAAGATCAATGGAAGTGGTTTAAGGTAGGTGAAATTCATTTGAGCATTTGTATAAAACTGAATTATATAGTTTTACCAAGGAAATGTTATAGTGAGATAACGCTATAATTTTTTTATAGGGTTGTTTAGGTGCACTAGATGGTACTTACATTCACATTAGAGTTCCATCTGTGAACAAATCAAGATACAGGACAAGGAAGGGAGATATAGCAACAAAATGTATTGGGAGTTTGTGATTGAAATCTCAACTTTACTTATGTGTTACCTGGTTGGGAAGGATCACATGCCGACGGCCGTGTATTACGAGATGCTATAGTGCGACGCAATGGGTTGAAAATTCCTGAGGGTATGCTATGCATATGCTTATATATTCATATTAAAACGCGAAAAGAATGATGTATTTTGTTTTTTGAGAAGATAACAGTACACAAAAAGAATGATATATAAAAGTAACTAAATCTTATGTTTATATTATAGGTAATTATTATTTGTGCGATGGAGGATATACGAATGGAAAGGGTTTTCTTTCACCTTACAGAGGTTATAGATATTGGATAAGGGATTGACAAGGTGACAATCCGCCGCCTCGATATCGAGAAGATCTTTTCAATATGAAACATGCTAGGGCTCATAATGTTATTGAAAGGGCGTTTGGTCTCTTGAAAGGGCGTCGAGGAATTCTTAGAAGCTCTTCGTGGTACTCAGTTAAGGTTCATAACAGGATCATAAGTGCTTGTTGTTTGATTCACAACTTTATCCGTAAAGAGATGGAAGTGGATCCTTTAGAAATGGATATGGAAGAACAAGTGGAGTATCTACACAAAAACATTAATGTTGTTGAATCTTCTGAAGAATGGACCACTTGGAGGGATGAGTTGGCTCAATCAATGTGGAATGCAAGATTTAATCAGTGATGACAACTTATATTTATTTTTTGTGATAACTTATGTTTAGTTAGTTTTGACTTTTAAGGTGTGCATTTTATCAAGAGTTAGAATGACGGTTTTGTTTCAGTGATCCCAAGCTAGTTAATTGGGAATATTGGTCCTTTTTTGTACTTAAAACTTTTAGAATATGCTATTATGAAAATTGTTGGTTTGCTTAATATGTTTGATTATGCTGCCTCGAAGAAAGTTCAAGTATGATCTTAAAGTAGTGTAAAGTTAATTCTGCTATCAATGACTGCTATATCCTTTGATGTATGACGTATCTTTCTTTTTTCTTTTCAATATGTAGTTTATAACTTCTGAAAGTTGCTAAAGTTTCTTTTCAATATGCAGTTTCTTTTTATTTTTTTCTGGTTTTTTCTTGATAATCTATTCCACATGAATTTAAAGGCAAAATGAATATTCAAACATCTTCAAACAATGCGCCAAAAAGATCAAGCAATCCAACTCCTTCGACTCGAAGGACATGGACTCCACAAGAAGAACGGACTCTTATAGATGGGTTAAAAGAGTTGTGTGCTAATGGTTGGAGATGTGATAATGGAACCTTTAGGCTGGGATACCTGAAGGAGTTAGAATGCTATTTACGCAAACGTCATCCTAAAAGCGAATTGAAAGGTGATCCACATGCCCTATCTAAAATAAGATATTAGAAGAAATGTTATGCAAGTATAGCTACACTAAAGAGTCGAAGTGGTTTGGGGTTTCAATATAGCGATGGAGATATAATAGTTGATGATCCAAAATTTTGGGATGACTTCTTAAAGGTAATTAATACTTTATTTAAAGATATTAGAGTTTCATTACTTCATACACGTGTTTCCCTGAATGAGTTAGTTAACTAACTGAGTAATATTGCATTGCTCTATTTTCTTTTGTGATTATCTTCTAGACTGATCCAGGTGCCAAAAAAATGAACACCAAGAAATGGCCAATGTTTGAGGATTGGGAGGAAATATTTGGCAAGGATAGAGCAACCGGAGAGTTCGCAGAAGGACCACTAGATGCTGTTGAGGAAATTTAAAGGAGTCAATTTCCAGGACCTTATAATGACATGAGTTTGGGATTTCCTATCGATGTTGATGGTGATGAAGAGGATGATACTAGCCATAGACCTAATGTGGCTACTGGAGAAGCTGAAAATGCTACTGGACCTATTGCATTTGCTGGAGCATCTGAAAATGCAAATGTTGGAGCATCTGAAACTGAAGAAGCTGGATCCTAACAAAACAATAAACAAGGTGAGTAAACTAAAAGGTCATCTAATATCAATGAAAAGGAGAAATGCAAGAAAAGAAAAAAGATTGTGGAGGATGATAATGAGATATTTCTTAAGGGTATGATGGAGGTTATGAAACAATTTACCGAAAGTCAAGACAAATGAATGGGTGTCTTGATTGACAAGATTGGGGATTGTGACCAATCCAATCTTCGCGATCAGATTTATTCCATCATTGAATCCCCTATATTTGAGTTGTACTCCCCAGCACAATGCATCAAAGCACAACTGGTTCTTTGTGATGATGTCAAAAAGATGGAACTGTTTATACTCATGGGTGAACTTGAGCGTCAGACGATGATGTTTATGATCGTCAATGATGAACTTTAAAGTATGGTAGACTTGTGTATACAAGTGGTGGCTCTATTTTGATTATTTTTGCTTAACTGAACACCTTCAGTGGTTAGACTGTACGTGATTTTTTGATACCTCAGATTATGTCCTGTCTTGAATATGACTGGTGTAAGACGGACAAGAGGATAATAGTTTTTGTGTAACTAGTATCTATGGAAAAACTTGAATGTAGTGTCATTTGTGATGAACTCAAATGATATATGTAAATGTAATTGTTTGGCTTGTAAATATATCTTTTGCTAATGTACTTGATTAAGATCTTTTACTGTTTGAGTGAAATTTGGTATTTTATTATTTTTAATGATGTGAAATTTAATATATGCTCAGTTGTATGGATTGTTTAAGCTATAACTTCAGGGAAGACATCAATCTAATTTTTTTGACAGTAAGTTAACTTATTGGATTGAGGTAGATATTTTTTTTCCACATATGGAGATGGTTGGACACAGTTTTAAAGGTTCGATTAGTCTATATTTTGGTGTTCATTGTGGTCCTCCTTTTTACTACACTTGCAAATGGTATTGGAATTCAGTTCTGGTTTATTTTTTACAAAATAATACACTTGCAGAGAATTAAAGTTCGGTACGTTTGTATTTTTAATGATGTGAAATTTAATATATGCTCAGTTGTATGGATTGTTTAATCTATAACTTCAGGGAAGACATCAATCTAATTTTTTTGACAGTAAGTTAACTTATTGGATTGAGGTAGATATTTTTTTTCCACATATGGAGATGGTTGGACACAGTTTTAAAGGTTCGATTAGTCTATATTTTGGTGTTCATTGTGGTCCTCCTTTTTACTATACTTGCAAATGGTATTGGAATTCAGTTCTGGTTTATTTTTTACAAAATAATACACTTGCAGAGAATTAAAGTTCGGTACGTTTGTCTTCAATTTTTTTTTTTTGAAAGAGAAAACGAACAAACATAATGAGAAAATTGTTCTTCTAAATGTTTGTATACAAAGTTGGTCCATAACAAGGATGCATGACGAATGAGAATAAAAGAACCGGAAACTGCACAAGAAAGCTGGAGGTTTAATGTTTATTTGAGTCTTGAAAAATAGAGTTCCTAAACAAAGTGGGAGAAATACAAATGCTTGATGAGATACTATAACAATAAAAATTTAGCTGTTAATTACACGAAATAGATCCCACAAAAAAATAATACTACAATGTTTGTATAGTAATCAACTAGCTCATGCCCTTAACTCAATTAAATGAAATAGAAAATCCCACAAATATTCAAGGGTATAATTGTAAAGAAGATTTTGTACAGTTTTAAACCAAACACAAGCGTAGATTATACATTGCATAGCTAATTTTTAATACAATGAACCAAATACTTGATAAAAAATAATCCCAGCACAACAATCCCTGCATTACTAATACTTGCATTACTAATCCCTGCATTACTTGTGTTCGTACCAAACGACCCCTAAGTGGTTTTGTTTTTATTGACTGAGAAAGAAGTACTACTAATAGAGTATAGGGTAGAGGTAAAGCATTTCCACTATGCACATACCCACTCAATAACTTTTTTAATGACATATTTAGGGGCAAAACATCGCAAATACATCTCAATCTCAAATAAATTAGAATCTGTTACGTGAATCTTCATTAATTATGTTCCTTCATGTAGTCCTAGTAATGTATATGTATTGACGATACATTATGAATTGGCTAATTTTATATATGGGGATCGAAATAACAAGGCGACATACGAAGGCTAACAAAGCAAATATGGAGACAATAGACGATAAAAAATATATATATCAAAAAAGACATTATAATTTAATATGATCTGGTCAATTGACCTACATCAATCTTCTAATATAAAAGAGAAAAAAAACTTATCGACAGAATAAATTCTCCACCTAGACAAGGCTCTTTTAAGGACTACAATATGAATAATATTGTTGTCTTTGTGTGAAGGAGAGATTCATAATTTATAGAGGTCCACGGTATTTTCCTACAACATAGTAATCTGTCAACTATAGAAGAGATCTATATTTTCCTTTTAGGAAAAGTAAAATTAGTTATCATAAATAGCCTCAATTTTTTTGGCAAAACTTGATTCATATTCTTTACATAATCTTCATTACTGATGTTGCTATAGTTCAAAATAGATATGGATTAAAATTATAGCCATGTGCATTAAAAGTAAGTACGAGTTAAAATATTGAAGTCCAGCGTTAAAAGTGAATAGGGATAAAAATGAAACCCTGCATTAAAACTGTACAAGATTAAAAGTGGAGCTCATATGTTAAAAGTAAACATGGGTTGAAAGTTGGAGCCGTTTTACTTTTAAAGATACAATAGCAAGAACATTAAAAATATGTAGTTGAAAGTTTGTCACCACGTATAGTACTCCGGACAAAATCAACTTTTTGGAATAAAAATCTCCATTCTTGTCAAATTTATTGCAGCTTGATTTGAATCTGTCTTCAACATAGTTGAATTATTGGTTCAGAGATCACTTATTAATATCGAAATAATAAGGATGATGATAAATCATGCGACAAAAGAAAAATATATCAAAGAAGATATTATAATTTAATATGATTTAGTCAATTGACCTACATCAATCTACTAATATAAAAGGAAAAAAAAACTTATCGAGAGAAGAAATCCTCCCCTCCCCTAAACAAGACTCTCTTAAGGACTGCATTGTGGATGCTACTGTTACTTATGTGTGAAGGAGTGGTCCTAAATTCATAGAAGTCTACAGCGCATTTTTTACAAGAAATAGATCTATCAACTATGCAAGAAATTTATATTTTCTTTTTGTGAAAACTAAAATAAGTTATAGTAAATATTCCGCCCATTAAATATTCTGTCCTTCCATCAAATAATAAGTAAAATCCAAACATGTTAAGAAAATTAAGGCAAACCCTAACATTACGCTGCCATCTACTTATTGTAACCATTCTTCTTTTTCGGTTTAGGACTAAGAATATGAACAAACTTAGACGCATGAAGATACTAATTAGAAGGCAAAATGTTTGATTAATAAATCATGTTCAACCATCAAATTTGCGTTTTATTTCATTGTGTGGGTTTAAAGTGATAACTGAGGGATAGCTATTAAGGGCGTGGCTTAGTGATTAATAAGTGGAGTGAGAACTATAAAATCTTAGCTTTATATATTAAGTAAAGGTTAAAAAATATTAGGTGATTTATTTCTATCTCTCCAAGCCTAGTTAGATAAAGTTATCCGATTTATGTATTAGTGGAATCCTAGAAGATAATAAGCAACTCGAGAAACTAGTTGAAGAGCGCACAAATTGATCTAAACAGCACGAACAATATTACAATTAGAATAAATAGAGAGGAAACAATTTATAGTTCGTTGCACAAATAAAACTCGCATTTTGTTTAAAGCGCATAGGAACATTAATTCGATTTTTGTTTCCATCCCAAACTTCTTATTTGCTACTAATTAATAATTCAGAAAACATTTTTACAAAAAGTGGTTTATCTAAAATTCCAACCCCAAAAACATTATACCTAATTGAATTTCTTTTTGCCTTTTCAAATGTATTTGCTTCTATTATAAGACTTGGTAATAAATTCTTCAACTGAAATTAATTTCAACGGTTCAAAGAAAATGTAGAAATACCATCACCCAATTCTATTCAAGAATGGACAACTGAAACAAGCCATCTTATTTTATTTTATTTTCAAATTATATGGAACTTTATCTGAATAAACAACTAAGAGACGATATCACATTTGATATCTGAGAAAGTATGTGTATACGGTTAAAATCGGATTCATCCATATAAAGGCAAATCAAGGTCGATTCTCATATCAACACCGGTCGCTCATCAGACAACAATCGAAGCCACATGTTCGATGTCAAGCTCGAAACCATGTGCTCGATCCCAGGACCGAAGCTATGGCTTCGAAATTAGAATCGAAGCTATGACTTCGATATCAGGCTCGACATTATGGCTTCAAAATCAGCATTGAATCTTACTTTTATAATAGTTAATATATCCGTTATATCGACTGTTAGCTCACACCCAAAAGTCAAGAACACTGTTCAAATTACCAAACGTGCAGGACTTCACCAAACGTGCAGAACTTCGCCAAACGTGCAGGACTTCACCAAACGTGCAGAACTTTACCAAATGTGCAGGGACTTTTTATGATTACAAGGCACTTTACTGACACAAAGGGTTTTTCATCTTTTCTATATAGATGAGATATCTATCAGTGTAAAAGGGGATCCACAATTACATATCAAGCAATATTAGTGGGCAATTCTCTGATTATTCATCTTTGTTCAGATATCATAGTCTTTCTATTTTACTCAATCTTTACACACTCAGTATCAAATATATCCACGTATCTATTATCCCACGTACAAATTCAATTGTATTATTCCGATTTCCGGGGTAAACAGTTTGGCGCCCACCGTGGGGCCTAGATAATTGTGGTAATTTGATACCAAATTCTTGTTTATACGTTACATTCTTTCCTTTCTTATAGAAAAATTTCTGAAAAAACACAAAAAAATGTCGAACCTTCAAAATGCACCTCTTCACACTGGTGGAGGATCCAGCCACCAAGATGAAAATAACAATAAAGTTCAGGGAAACTATTGTCCGATCCCAGAACAATTGGGTGTCAACTCGCAAATTCCGATTAACATTGACCAACCAGTTGGATCGAAAAACTGTATTCCAAATGTTGACGGAGATGGAATTAGCCTGCGTGTCATTTTCGAGATGTTACAAGCCCAACAGATGGCGATCGCCCAACTGCAAAGCCAAAACCTTACACCAAAAGCAGCGGAGCACGATCCATCTCGAGAGGTAACTTGCAGGGGCGAATCAATCTTAGAAAGGTCGAACAACCATGAATCGGGGGCTAATTCTGAAATTGCAAGGCAGCTCGAAGACCTCACTAAACGATTAGAATCGGGCGAAAAAAGAATCGAGGAAAACGATAGAAAGGTGGAAACGTACAATTCCAGGGTAGATCAAATCCCAGGAGTACCACCGATTTTGAAAGGGGTCGATTCCAAGAAGTTCATACAAAAACCTTTTCCGCCAAGTGCAGCTCCGAGATCGATTCCCAAGAAATTTCGCATGCCCAACATACCCAAGTACAATGGCACGACCGACCCTAACGAGCACATTACATCGTATACGTGCGCTATCAAAGGAAACGATTTGGAAGACGATGAAATAGAATCCGTCCTACTGAAAAAATTCGGAGAAACCCTATCGAAAGGGGCTATGGTATGGTATCATAATTTACCTGCTAATTCTATTGACTCGTTCGCTATGCTTGCAGATTCTTTCGTAAAAGCACATGCAGGTGCCATTAAAGTCGAAACCAGAAAATCCGATCTCTTCAAGGTAAGGCAAAGGGATAACGAAATGTTGAGAGAATTCGTATCCCGATTTCAAATGGAACGAATGGATCTACCACCAATCACCGATGATTGGGCCGTACAAGCTTTCACACAAGGGCTCAATACGAGGAGCTCGATATCTTCACGACAACTAAAGCAAAACTTGGTGGAATATCCAGCAACTACATGGGCCGATATACACAATCGATATCAGTCCAAGATTAGAATCGAGGATGATCAGCTCGGATCCTCATCCGGCTCCATTTATCCTTCTGGATCGTCCCGTCGAAGGAGTGCCGATGACGAATCAAGACCGACTAATGATCGACACCGACCATATGGGGAAAATTCAAGGAACGCCCGATCCGGGCGGAATTTCATTGGGAATCACCACGGGAACGGTCGGAGCCAAAATAATCGGGGGCTCAATCGGGAGCTCAATCGGGGGCTCGAAGCAAAAATACATTTGATATTCCCTCTGGACATAAAGAGGCCCTGAAAATATCAGAGTATAACTTCAACATCGATGCGTCATCTGTGGTATCGGCAATTGAACGCATCAAGGATACTAGATGGCCTCGACCGCTATGATCAGACCCTGCGCAAAGGGATCCCAATCAAATATGCGAATACCATGGTACCCATGGGCATAAGACAGAGGACTGTCGACAACTAAGGGAAGAAGTAGCTCGTTTGTTCAACAATGGGCATCTTCGAGAATTCTTAAGCGACCGAGCTAAGAATCACTTCAACAACAGGAATGAAAATGGGCATACGAAGCAGGAAGAACCTCGACATATCATTAATATGATAGTCGGAGGGACTGATATCCATCAAAGACCAATGATGAAGCGCACTAAGATATCCCTCACAAGGGAGAAGCGGAGCATGGAATTCTTGACAACAAGAACACTATTATTCGACGATAAAGATGCAACAGGGGTTGTACAACCCCACAATGATGCACTGGTAATCTCTATCTTAGTTCATGAATTTCAAATTAAACGTGTGTTAATTGATCCAGGTAGCTCCGCCAACATCATACGATCAAACGTGGCAAATCAGCTTGGCATGACTAGCAAGATTATTCCAACGGCCCGAGTTCTTAGCGGTTTCAACATGGCTTGTGAAACCACAAAAGGTGAAATTAATCTGTTAGTCAACACGGCGGGAACAGTGCGAAAAACGGTATTCTTTGTGATCGAAGGAGATATGAAATACAACGCACTACTGGGGAGGCCATGGATCCATGATATAGGAGCAGTACCCTCTACTTTTCATCAGGTGTTGAAATTTCCAACTGATGACGGGGTTAAAACAATATATGGAGAACAACCAGCGGCAAGAGAAATGTTTGCCATCGAAGATAAAGCTTCGATATCAAAAACTTCTATTGCCAAAAATCAGGAACGGAGGGAACAAGACCGGGTAAAATAGCAATTACAACAGTCTTTGTCAACCAAATCGAACGAGCATGAGGAAATCGAAGGGGGAGATTTTTCAGTCCCCAGATCTTTCATAACCCCCGACGAATCCGACGCTACCAAATCAACGGTCGAAGAATTGGAACAAGTCATATTGAGAGAAAATTCGCCCGATCGGAAGGTATATCTAGGCACGGGGCTAGACTCCGAGCTTAGAATAAAATTTATTAATTTCCTTTTAGCTAACGAAGATTGTTTTGCTTGGTCCCACCTTGATATTAAGGGTATCCCTTCCGAAGTAGTCACACACAGACTAAGTTTGGATCCGAGGTTCAATCCGATCAAACAGAAACGAAGACCTCAATCCGATGTCAAGCATGCTTTCATCAAAGACGAGGTATCTAAATTGCTTAAAATAGGGTCCATTCGGGAGGTTAAATACCCGGATTGGTTAGCAAACGTAGTGGTGGTTCCCAAAAAAGCCAATAAACTAAGAATGTGCATAGATTATAAAGATTTAAATAAGGCATGCCCCAAATATTCTTTTCCTCTCCCTAGCATCGATCGTATGATCGACGCCACGGCCAGCCACGAGATTCTTAGTTTTCTCGATGCCTAATCCGGGTATAACCAGATAAGGATGCACCCGGATGATCAGGAAAAGACATCTTTTATCACCAAAAATGGGACGTATTGTTATAATGTGATGCCTTTCGGACTAAAAAATGCTGGTGCCACATATCAGCGCTTGGTAAACAAAATGTTTGAAAAGCAAATAGGAAAGTCGATGGAAGTATATATCGATGACATGTTGGTCAAATCCCTTTGGGTAGAAGACCACCTAACACATTTGCAGGAGACGTTCGACATATTAAAGCAATATAACATGAAGCTCAATCCAGAAAAACGTGCATTTGGCGTGGGATCAGGTAAATTCCTCGGGTTTATGGTATCGAATCGGGGAATCGAAATTAATCCTGATAAAATTAAAGCAATCGAGAATATTACTATGGTCAACAATGTGAAGGCCGTTCAAAGGCTAACCGGGCGGATAGCTGCTCTTGGTCGGTTTATTTCGAGATCTTCAGACAAGAGTCATCGATTTTTTGCATTGCTGAAGAAGAAAAACAACTTTTCATGGACACCAGAATGCCAACAAGCTCTAGAGCAGCTCAAAAGGTACTTATCAAATCCACCTTTACTGCACACCCCGAAACAGGGTGAAATATTATATTTATATATAGCTGTATCGGAGGTAGCAGTGAGCGGAGTACTAGTTAGAGAAGAGGCAGGTACGCAATTTCCTATTTATTATGTTAGCAAAACTTTGTGTGATGCAGAAACTAGATATCCTCACTTAGAAAAATTGGCATTAGCTTTACTAAGCGCATCTAGGAAATTAAAACCGTATTTCCAAAGCCATCCCATATGCGTCTTAACCACGTACCCTCTAAGAAATGTCATGCACAAGCCCGAGCTGTTTGGTAGGCTTGCTAAATGGGCCATAGAAATAAGTGGTTATGACCTCGAATTTCGCCCTCGAGACGCTATTAAATCTCAAGTTCTGGCCGATTTCGTGGCCGATTTTACACCGACCCTGGCATCGGAGGTCGAAAAGGAACTATTAGCCAAAGCAGGGACCAAATCAAAAGTTTGGACCATCTTTACAGATGGGGCTTCGAATGCAAAGGGGTCTGGACTCGGCATCGTGCTAAAACCACGTGGGGTAATGTAATTCGACAGTCCATTAGAACTGTGAAATTAACTAACAATGAGGCCGAATATGAGGCCATGATTGCAGGTCTGGAACTAGCTAAGGATCTGGGCGCTGAAATTATCAACGCCAAATGTAATTCCCTTCTTGTAGTAAACCACGTCAACGGGACATTCGAAGTCAGGGAGGAACGGATGCAGCGATAGCTGGATAAATTGCAAACGACACTGCACCGGTTCGAGGAATGGACTTTACAGCATATACCTCGAGATCAAAATAGCGAGGCCGAAGCCCTTGCTAATTTAGGTTCATCAATCGAATATGACAAAGGTGGATCCGAGGAGATTGTCCAGCTTTTGAGATCGGCAGTTGAAGAAGGTCACGCTGAGATCAACTCGACAAGCTTAACATGGGACTGGAGAAATCAGTATATAGAATACCTCGGCTCAGGAAAATTGCCTACAGATAAAAAAGAATCGAGGGCCTTGCGTACCAAAGCAGCCCGATTCATCTTATCAAAAGACGGTGTCTTATTCAGAAGAACACTCGACGATCCGCTCGCAGTGTGCCTTGGACCAGGAGACACCGATTATATTATAAGAGAAATCCATGAGGGTACGTGTGGAAATCATTCGGGTGCTGAATCCCTCATTCAAAAGATAATCAGAGCTGGTTATTACTGGAATAGTATCGAAAAAGATGCTAAAGAGTTTGTTCGAAAATGCGATGGGTGTCAGAGACATGCTCCTATGATACACCAAGCTGGGGAAACTCTCCATTCAGTTTTATCGCCATGGCCATTCATGAAATGGGGCATGGACATAATGGGTCCTCTCCCTCGAGGCACAGGTAAGGCTCAATTTATTTTATTAATGACTGACTATTTCTCTAAATGGGTGGAAGCATAGGCATATGAAAAATCAGAGAAAAGGAGGTCATCAATTTTATATGGGACAATATCGCATGTCGATTTGGAATAACCGCAGAAATTGTGTGTGATAATGGGAAACAATTCATCGGCAGCAAAATCACCAAGTTTTTGGAAGATCTCAAAATCAAAAGGATTCTATCAACCCCATATCATCCCAGCGGGAACGGACAAGCAGAATCCACTAACAAAACCATAATGCAAAACCTCAGGAAAAGGTTGACGGATGCAAAGGGTAAGTGGAAAGAAATGTTTCCCGAAATTCTATGGGCTTATCGAACTACCGCTAAAACCAGTACCGGTACCACGCCATTTTCTCTTGTTTATGGCGCGGAAGCCCTGATACCGGTCGAAATCGTAGAAACGAGCCTCCGTTTTTGTTACGCAACTGAACAATCAAATCAAGAGGCCATGTCCACAAACCTCGAATTGCTCGATGAACGAAGAGAAATCGCTTTAGTTCGACTGGCTGCCCAAAAACAACGAATCGAAAGATATAACAATCGAAGAACTAAACTCCGATTTTTCAAGATCGGAGATTTGGTACTTAGAAAGGTCACTCAGAACACGAAAAACCCCAACGAAGGAAAACTGGGATCAAACTGGGAAGGACCTTATTATATCATCGAAATTACAGGGAAGGGTTCTTACAAACTCGGAACCATGGATGGCAGTCAAATACCCAACAATTGGAACATTGCTCATCTAAAACGATATTATTGCTAAGGTATGACTCATTCTTTCTTACTTGTATATATGCCCTATATCTCGAAATTAACGTTTGCAGGCAATATAAAGAAGACAACTCACATTTCTGAAAACACGAGTTGCACTCTTTTCCTGTGTCCGGTTTTTTCCCAAAGGGTTTTTCGGCAAGGTTTTTAATGAGGCAACAAGAAAATCGTGTTAACACCAGGCAGATGTCTTTTTTTCAAATCAATATCTACGGAAAAGGAGCATCGGAGTATGAATATCGATGTAAGGGTCAGACGGTCGACTAAGATCGCGCCCATAGAATTTCTTTTATTCATGTTCGAAACAATTGTATATGTTCGTTGAGAATAAGATATTTCTTTCGCATGAATGCCCTGTTATTGTAGGCTAAGGCCCATATCGAGTTCAATTATACTCGAGGACATACAGCTTATTTGGCTAAGTCCGATTTTTTAGGCTAAGGCCCATATCGAGTTCAATTATACTCGAGGACATACAGCTTATTTGGATAAGTCCGATTTTTAGGCTAAGGCCCACATAGAGTTCAATTATACTCGAGGATATAAAGTTCATTTTACAAAATCAAAGTGACTGAGTCCGATTTTTTAGGCTAAGGCCCATATTGAGTTCAATTATACTCGAGGACAGACAGCTTATTTGGCTAAGTACGATTTTTAGGCTAAGGCCCACATAGAGTCCAATTATACTCGAGGATATAAAGTTCATTTTGCAAAATCAAAGTGACTAAGTCCGATTTTATAGGCTAAGGCCCGTATCGAGTTCAATTACGTTCGAGGACGTACAGCTTATTTTGCTAAGTCCGATTTTTTAGGCTAAGGCCCATATCGAGTTCAATTATACTCGAGGACATACAGCTTATTTGGCTAAGTCCGATTTTTAGGCTAAGGCCCACATAGAGTTCAATTATACTCGAGGATATAAAGTTCATTTTGCAAAATCAAAGTGACTAAGTCCGATTTTATAGGCTAAGGCCTGTATCGAGTTCAATTACGCTCGAGGACGTACAACTTATTTTGCTAAGTCTGATTCTTTGAGCTAAGTCGTATCGAGTCCGATTATACCTGAGGACATATAGCTTATTTGGCTAAGTCCGATTTTCTAGGCTAAGGCCCACATAGGGTTCAACCATACTATAGGCTTATTTTGGCTTAAGTCCGGTTTCGAAGAAAGAAGTCAGAATCCGACTAAAAGGTAGAATTCAATCATCAAAGGTAGAAACAGTTCAGATAGGAGAAAAAGATGGAAGAATTTTCTTATATATATACAAGAGCAAAAATCGCAAAAGAAAAATCGGAAGGAAATTCCTATTCGGAATCATTATCTTCCTCTCCATCTAGGGACGCCCGTTTTTCGGCTTCAGCTTCTAGTCTTTTGGCCTCTTCGATGTCATCGGTAAGATCGAAGCCTCGAGTCTGCAATTCTTCGAGGACAGAAAGACGGGTTTGGCATCTGGTATAATCGGCTAGAACCTTCGATTCTACTCGAGCGGCCTCGGCATCGGCTTTATATTGAGCCACCAGCTCATCGGCCTCGGCTTTAGAAGTAGCAATCTATAATTTTGCCGACTGCAGATCATTGACCAAAACATCTCGATCCATAGTGAGTATATCAACCCGAGATCGAAGTTCATCGGCATTCTTGGTCAAAACCCCAATTTTCTCTTGGAAAACATCCTTTTCCAAAGTCAATTGCTCAGCCTTGGTTTTGTATGCCTTGGCCTCATTTAGCTCAGATCGAAGCTGATCAATTTGATCAACTTGCTGCCCCATTTGAGCAATCATATCCGCCTTCTCTTTACGCGCCAAGTCCAACTCGGCCCGAAGGGCCGACACCTCCCCTTCGAGTTGTTGACGACGTAATGTTTCTGCTTTTCTTGTTCGAAGAAAAAATTCATGATGAAGCACCGAAGACTACAAAGGTCGAGTAGAAAGCAAAACAGTTGGTCAAAAAAAATAGCGCAAACTTGAAAAGAATTATGGGAAATTGTTACCTTATTCAATGCTTGTTGAGCTTCATTAAACAAGCATGCGTCCTCCACCGCATCCATTGCCGCTTGATCTTCTTCGGTTACCAGACATCGAAGATAACTAGCCACCCCCACGGAGGCAGAAAGGGCCCCAGCATCTTTGGGGATGGCGAACCTTATTATCCTCTTCCGATCAGGATCGAAGCTCAGAGCGGGAAATTTATCGGTCAACTTAAGACCAACAGATGCCTTGCTCGTGTCAGTCGAAGGGCTTTTCCTTGGCACATCGAGCCCAAAGGTACCCGCTGATGGCACATCATCAAAATAATGATCGAAAGGTCCCCTCGATGTGTGATCTTTTCCCGGTGACGAGAGCTTCGCATTCCGAGCTTCGTTGAAAGACGATTCCGAAAAAGAAGGGGAATATGCCATTTCTTGAGGGCCCGGAATCCCTTGCGTGGTTTCTCCGACCTCAACAGGACCCGCTGTCTCCGATCCATGAGGAGGTGATTTATCGATTGCCGGTTCGGGAGTTGTCCGGGACGATTCACGCCTCGATTGATCGAGATCCTCACGTTCGTTGGAATCGAGATCTAATCGAACAACCCTGGGTTTTCGGGCTATGACCTTCCTCTTCTTTTTATTCTTATCAGCTCCGGCCGGGCTGGGGGCTTCTTTCCTCTTTTCTTTCTCTTGCTCTAAAGCAGGAGGACGGCTCAGAATACCTCTATCAAGCGACGCCGGCCTCAACTCAGCATCTTTCGACAAACCTGCGAAGAAAAAGGAAAACCAGTTAGCAGCAACATAAGGCGCATAATATCAAAATCATGAACATCACCATGGTTTTTGTCCTCCCACAGGCCTTTCGATATCTCGCGCCAAGAGCGTTCGGAGTAACTTCTTTGGGCCACCACTTTCCGAACCCACTCTTTCAGATTTTGGATTATGGCCGGCGCTTGGGCAACAGCTACGTATTGAAAGAAGACTAATTAATGAAGCAACAAATGAAAGTTAGATAGTCGACCATGTACAATAATATACAAATAATCCTTACGATTCATGTTCCACTTCTCGGGGAACGGCAGATCTTCGGCAGGAATCAAGTCCGAGGTCTTTATCCGCACAAACCGGCTTATCCAACCCTGGTCCCTATCCTCATCAATACTCGAAAATGGGGGTTTGCTTGCTCTGCGGGTAAGTTTTATTAACCCTCCTCGAAAAATTCGAGGGCTGTATAAGCGCATCAGATGGTCAAGTGTAAAAGGATGTCCCTCGACCTTGCTCACAAAGTAGCGAAAAAGATAGATTATTCGCCAAATAGAGGGATGAATCTGTCCCAGCGTGACATCGTACCTTTTGCAGAAGGCGACGACGATGGGATCTAAGGGTCCAAAAGTGAAAGGGTAAGTATATACATTCAGATAACCCTCCACATGATTTGTGATCGAATCATCCGGTGAAGGGATTATCACTTCTTTATCCCCCCAATTGCATTCCATTTTTACCCTTTCAATAACTCCTTCTGTAATGGAACTTACATACCTGCTCACCGGCTCGCCTCGACCCGGTATAGAAGAAGCTTTCTCTATTTTAAAGTCAAAACCAATAGAGCACCCAACAGGCATAAAAACTTTTAGGGGAGGTTCAACTATGGTCCTTTCCGTAGCATCCTGAGCCGCAGTTTCGGCCTCTTCAATAGATTGAGAAGGGGGAGGTTGCTGTTGTTGGGGAACGACTTTGGACGTCTTCGCCATTGGAACAGGTAGAAGGAACAAGACTGCTGAAAGAAAAGATAACGAAGGGGAGCGAGGTGATGAAGGGAAGCGGCGTTATTGAAAAAGATGAAGAAGAAGAAGAAGTTTGAAAAAAGGT
>MCJB01051771.1:0-12370 GCA_002018475.1 Nicotiana obtusifolia
TAAAGAGGAAGATGGTACGTAATTGCTTAACTTAATTTTAATTTTCAACGTCTAATCTGTTTATTAACTAAACTTTATGACTTTCCAGGAGAAGAAGTTAGGCCGTCCGGTCAGGCAAGATGAGTTATTCAAGCAAACTCATACTGTCAAGAAGAAGAAAGATTCGGACGAAGAAAGGTGGGTCGAGGACCGAGCCTCGCCTGTACATGTAAGTTTTCAATTTTTATTAAGTACTTTGATTTAGTTTTATATAACTTTTGAAAACTAATTTAATTTTTCTTATAGAGTCGCTTCACAGCTGAGTTGGAAGAGTTTGCACGCAGCCAGCCACCATCTTTATCGGGCGAAACAATCCAACCGTCGGACGAGGATGCTGAGAGACTATGGACGCAGGTGGCTGGCGGTCCAAAAGTGGGGAAGGTATACGGGCTTCCCGCTAAGTAATTCTACCGCTATAGGTGTGGAATGCACGGAATAGGCACTTCCTCGCAAGGGGAGTCGCTTGACGCGGACAACCTCGCCTCTATGCGGGACCATGTAGCAAAGCTCACATCCGAGCTATAAGCTGCCAAGGAAAGAGAAAAGAAGAGAGAAGAAAGAGAGAAGGAAAAAGATAAACTTAGAGATGCTCAGTATGCTGCTCTACAAGAGCAGATCAAATCTCTCTTGGCTTCTGGCTCTTTTCCGATTCCCCGGTCACGTGAATCATCGCCGGATGATGCTCTTAATAATGACACTTCATCCGACGATGCCATGTAAACATTAGTAGACGTTAAATTGTAATAACAGCTTATATAATGTATAAGTTCATTTGAACTTTAAACCTTGTTGTTGTTTAATGTTGTTGTTTAATGTGTTATTTATTGTAGTTGTTATTCTCGTTGTTGTTTGTTGTAGTTGTTCTTGTCGTTGTTGTTGTTTTAATGGCATAAAATGCTTCTTTTAGGAATTTGGTAAAACTGGCAGGTGGTGTAGCTGCCAAAATAGGCAGTTTCTGAAAAAAATATACCAAAAATAGCGACCAACTTTGGTCGCCAGTTGGTCGCCATTTTGCTGAAAAAAAAATTGATTCTACACATAGCGACCAAAGCTGGTCACTTTTTGAAAAATACATAAAATAAAATTCTGGAATAGCGACCAACTTTGGTCGCTATATGCTGAATTTAATTTTCTGTATTTTTCAAAAAGCGACCAACTTTGGTCGCTAATTTGTGACCAAAGTTGGTCTCTATACGTTTTTTCGGAATGTTTGGTTCTTTTGTGTTGGGGACCAAAATTGGTCGCAAATTAGCTACCAAAGTTGGTCGCTTTTTGTTGGAGATCACCTAAATACTGACCAGACCATTGTGGTCGCTTTTTGGCAGATAGGGACCAACTTTGGTCGCTTTTTTCGGTCGCTTTTCACCTGATTTTTAGTAGTGTTGTCAGAATCTTTTTTAAATCAGCAATGTATCTGTTTGATCTTTTAAAGCGTATTAATGGATAATAGATAATTATTTAAAGTTATTACATTCACTCTATTGAAGTTAGAGCTCAGCTCAAAGCCGATCATGTTGCAGAAGCCCCACCCAAAGATCCGGTTTGAAAATTTGGGTGATTGTTAAGTTTGGGAAGATGATACGAAGGAAATGAGATTGGGGATAAACTTGCAGGATTGAGTTCATTTGTGCCCTAATTATGAGTGATCGGGATCAAGCCACATGTTCTGATCAGGACGGTTCTGAACTCACAAGTGTGTTACATCTCTACCGTGCATTATTCCCATCTAGATTCTTCCCGCCAATATAATGAAGACTTAGTTAGAGATATTTATGTAATTTTCTTTTATCACACACTTAGACGGTTAGCTTAGTTGGAAGTTAGTTAGAGTATTCACATGTATATAAATAGGATACTATACAGATATTGGATTAGTTTTTGGGGAATAAAATCTCTTTTCATTTTACAATATTTCTCTCCTACAATTTTCATATGGTATCAAATCAAATGCTCTTTTCCAAGCGACTCCCTCTGATTCTTCATTGATTTTTCTAGAAAATCTTCATAAAAACTCAAATTCTTCATCGCGATTCTCATTTTTCTCTCATTGCAATTATAGTTTTGGATGAAGCTACTACAACTCCTGAAGTTTCTACTTCTGCAACATGATCGTCTTTGAGCTCAACTCCAACTTTAACACACTTTATCCAACTCAGAAAAATAAATGCCATTTAAGTTTAGTCAACTCAGTAAAAGTGTGTAACCACACACTTTATCCAACTTAGCAAAATAAGTGCTATATAAGTTAGTCAATGATCAAAGGTGTTCAAAAAAAATACTCCATTAATTTTGAGTAGGTTTAGGCGTCTGAATAAAACCAATGTGGAATTGGGAGGCAAAAGGAAATATAATCCCATGCAACTACAACTGTCTATTTGGCTATTTAAAAGGATACTTCGGTATACAAAACATCCCGTATTCACGCAAGGTCCGGGAAAGGGCCGTACCCCAAGGGATGTGATATAAAAAGAGTACCCTCATGCAAGCATTAATTAGTGACTGCTTCCACGACTCGAACCGATAACCTATAGGTCACACGAAGACAACTTTACCGTTGCTCCAAGCTAGGTTCCCCTTCTGTATTTGGTTATTTGACTAAAGAAAACCAACATCTCTTAGCCCAATTCAATTTTTCTTTTTTCATTTGTGTTTCCATTCCACTATAAAGTATACAAATGAAGGTTTAATAAAGATTACATATTAACAGATGAAAAAGTACTTACCATCTTAGCATACGTGTTTAGAGTTTATTTTCTAGAATGGATACTGTGCATGTTGAAGTGCACTTGTCAAACACGTGCCAAATCTAAGTATGATGTTCAACTTGATATAGTTAATTTTGTATAAACTAGTTGTATCTTCAATACGATATGTTGTTATTTTGATATTTTGATAACAAATAGGAGGAGGAAGTAATCTTCGAAGTCAAGATCAAGAATGGTCATGAGCTGAAAGCTACGTACACATTCAAACTCTTCGAGAAGAAGTTAGTAGAAGGTGAAGCATAATAGTTCCTTTTGGAGTTGTATTGTAGGACTAAAGTTGTATCCTAGGAGAGTCCGAATGCAATCATGTTTGAAGGATAAAACTGGAAAACCGACCTAAACCATTTGAAGCCATCCATATTGTCTTTACTGAACTACACCCACTCATTCAGTCGCACTAACAGACAGTTTTGACAATTAATATCATTTGCAAGAAATGAAAGAAACGAGGGGACATGTTTATGTGAATATGATCGAATATATAGTAATTCCTCCGTCTCAATTTACTGATTTCTTCTACTGGATTATAAAATCAGAATCTCGGATATATAGTACTTCTTCCGTTTCAATTTATAAGAATATAATCAAATTTCGAGAGTCAAAACAATCCTTTTTTAACTGTGATTCTTTCATATACCTTTTACATATTTTAAATACCAATCGTTATGGCTTATAGTACATATTTACGTAGTTTCCAAATATATACATTATATCTCAAAAATTTAAATATTTTATGTTCAAATATACAATTAAATTTTAAAAGTTTAAATCTCGATAAGAATATGTGTCAATAAATTAGGACACAAGGAGTATTATTGCACTAGCCTACAAATTTTGTTCTTACATGAGCAAGAAAAAAAGTTACCAACTTCTACCCCGAAGAAGAACGAAATCAAAGTTGCTTTACTAGATCCATGGAAATCTTTTTTGGAATTTAGTGTATAGGATCTAATCTACCAAAGTAAAGAGAATTGAGGTTTTTTCGTTTCTCCCAAAAATCTAATCCCCCTTTATGTTTTTTATCTTGTTCTTCCAAGTAATAAATTATCGCAGGAATACTCCTAGTGAAATATCATTTATATTATTTATTTTTTTAAAAATAAATTTTATATTGAATAAAATTATAATTAGATAAATTTTTCTAATATGTAGAATTTTGAAGTCTTACTAATTCTTTTTCACTCTTTCCTTATTTGAATTATGTAAGAATTCTTAATATTTAAAAATTTAAAATTCATCAAAAGAAATTCTTATAGAATTCCTTTTTCTTATTTGAACTATGTACTAATAAATATCAGTATCTAACAAAATTTCTATTTAGTAATATTTTGGAGCATATTTTATGGAACAATTTATTTTCGGTCTATCAGTAACACACAACTTCTATTCTACTTTTTCTGTCTTTTTATTTTGGTTTTGGTTCAAGCCATTTTCTTGCATTTACCGTGATCATCCTTTCGTTATTTCTTTAAGTTAATATATATTACATAATTAAAGAATATCTTTTATCGATTGTTACCACCCAAACAAATGAAGAACAAGACACCTTAAGATTTGTACTGTAGTTGTAATTGCTAACATCATATTGTAGAGTCACAAGTTACGACTCTCGGAAATCTGCGAAGAAAGTTTTAGGTGATTTGCCTATATTAATTGTTCTATACGTGTAAGTGCATTGCTAAAATGCAACAATTGCCGATGCATTATCCTATTTTGATAATTATTTGTGTTTTCTCTTTTAGTTAAAAATTTTAATCCAAAAACTGAAAAGAAACAAGCAGTGTTGCCGGCGAATGAAGTAGATCTAATGGTAGTCAATTGCTACGTGACAGAAAAATCAAAGGTTAAATTTATTCATCTCTTTCCTTCTTTTTTTTTTTCGCTTAAATAAAACTTTGCCCAAAGTGAATTTCGCATTACCATAATAAATACGAGGGTGAGGTATGTTGTCACCCAAGTGTAAAATTAACAACAAAAAAAAAAAAAAAAAAAAAAAAAAAAAAAAAAAAAAAAAAAAAAAAAAAAAAAAAAAAAAAAATCAATTTGATTCCATAAATGGGGTCTGGGGAGGGTAGTGTGTACGCATACCTTACCCCTACCTCATAGAGGTAGAGAAGCTGTTTCCTATAGACTCTCGGCTCAAGGAACATTGAAGATAAAGCAACCAAATAGCAAAGAATAGTAGCAACAAAGTAATATGGTAACGGGCGCGGATGCCACAACATGTAATAATAAAGAACCATAAATAAAAAATTACAAAAAATAGTCCTAGTACTACTGGTCAACCTAGGAGGAACACACTACTATTTGTCAATCTACAACCCTAATCCTCGACTCCACACCTTCCTATCATGGGTCATATCCTCAGTAGGCTGAAGCAATGACATGTCCTACCTAATTATATCTCCCAAATACTTCTTAGACCTACCCCTTCCCTTCCTCAGACCCGTCATGAACAACCTCTCACACCTCCTGACCGGAGCATCTATGTCTCTCCTCTTCACATGCCCGAACCATCTCAGCCTCGATTCCCGCAACTTGTCCTCCACAGATGCCACTCCTACTTGTCCCTAATAACTTCATTCCTAATCATGTCTTCCTGGTATGCCCAAACATCCATCTCGATATCCAGTTATACAAAGGGGTGGAAAATTACTTATTAATGAGAAGATTTCTCATGAAAGAGGAGAATCTTCCTCTGGTTCAATCAATGTAGAAGATATTCCGAAAAATAACCCATTATACGAATAAATACAGGCCTATTTAGCCTCACAGAAAACTCCGCAAAGTGATACTTATGCGGCAATAGCAGTCGAAAACTCTGATGATATCAAGAGTTACGAAAAGGTGATGAAAAAGGAAATGATATTTCCGTTGGAAAACCACGATTTACAGTGGAAAGATGAACCTTGGAAGATACTCCAAAGGTATTTAATTGAGAAGTTATACTTCCCGGGAAAGTCATACAAAACCCATTCATATTATGAGAACATTCTGATAAGTTCAGGCAGTGCAGAAATTCAGCACTTTCAGGGTCATACTCCTGAAGCAAATAGTTATAATTTTTCTAAAAAAATTATAAAGCAGATTATATTTGCTGAAGAATGAGGAACCTCCACAATGAAGGAACGTCAAGTTATACTTGACAACAAATATTTCAGTTATACCTATTAGGATTATATCCAAGCTTTTTCTGATGTTCTATACTATAATAACGATAGACACAAGCATACTTGGTTTATAAAAGTATGTCCTAGAGTATTCTCTAAAAAGAATCCTAATTGATTTTTAAATTGGTGGTCATACCACGGTCCGACGATAGATATATTGCCGGCGCTATACAAGAAATTATATAATGAATGGGTACAGCTATCTCCAGATATGGACACTTTGTACCGACAAGAACATATATGTTGGCCTGAGAAAATGGGTCAAATCTATTTCTTTCTGGAATTCTCTATTCCATGGATTCATAAATGGATTCCTGAAGTTGGTTATACTGAAGAAGAGATTCCTTGCTTATATCGGGTATACTTCAATAATTTTTGGGACAAAATGATGAGAATGGACCCAAAGACTGATATATTGCACGAACAAGAGACAGTTGATAATATTAAAACCGCAATCAAAACTTATAAAGAGAAAGCCCAAGAAGCAATGATCGTGGATGCTTCAATCAAGTATATTGCCAGGAAGATTAATTTCCAGCAAAATAATAAGGAACAAATGATAGAAAAATATCTGAAAGACGTTCGCAAAAACTTGCTACAATCGATAGAACAAGTAGCAGATGAATCAGACACCTCCATGAAAAGTAATACAAGTCATTCGGTTAACGAAGAAGATCATAGTGGCATGTTAAACGATGCGCAAAATGAAGAATCAGTAGACGAAGTTGATCTTCAAGATGTTGAAGAATTTATCCAGAAAATGAAAAAGCTGGATAAGAAAAGAACTATTGACTAGAAAAGATAAGATGATAAGAAGACCCCACACGTCATAATCGTGGGATCAACAGACAAAACAAGATAATGGACCCCACAAGTCATAATCGTGGGACCCATGACAGCGATAGCAGTCACTATTCACTGATGGTGAACTGTAGAAGATACTGTACATTACTGTAGAAAGATTCTTTTCTTTTCTTTAAATAGAGGCCTTTGCCTCAGATGTAAGTATCAGAAAAATTTTGAGTTTTCTTCTCTCTCTAGCCTTGCTATGCCTTCTCTCTAAAGAAGACAGTTTTATTGTAAAGTTGAAAGTTTTATTTTGTATAGAGAAATCAAAAATCGTCCAAGTTTTGGGCACAACTCTCAGGTACTAATACTTTTACTTTTATTCCTTCTTTCTTCTTCGATGGTCAGGCTTATAGCCGGCTAAATCCATATCTATGTTGAATACGATACTTTTTAGCTTCTTATTAACGATGAACTAGACTCTATTAAAATCAAGAAACTCTAAATATGAATAGTTAACTTATATTATGTAAATCTTTAGCTTGGTTCCGATTTGGTGGTACAGTCGTACTATCTACTGCAGACTTCAGATTTACCTTAGTGGCTACGTCTAGCGTCTGGTGATAAGAGACTAAGAAAGTATGTATTCAACATAGATCTCTTTATGATATGGAAACCGGAGACTCTAGTATTAAAAATACTAGATTAGACGAGGTAGATATACCTCAAAATTTAGATTTGTTAAACAAATGGACCATTCCCCAAGTCCCCATT
Organism: Nicotiana obtusifolia; assembly: GCA_002018475.1. NCBI lineage: Eukaryota > Viridiplantae > Streptophyta > Magnoliopsida > Solanales > Solanaceae > Nicotiana > Nicotiana obtusifolia. The sequence continues at coordinate 7,535 of MCJB01051771.1, forward strand.
AAACAAATATATGACTTTGGATGGTTTGATAAACTGTCGTCTAAACAGTTAATAAAAACGACAGAGCAATCTCTTGCTTTAAATTCTTCTGAACAGACTATTCGTTTGTTAAACAATCGCGATATTGATGTTTATAAACATAAGTATAATTTTGTTCATATTGGTATGATACAAATTACCTTCAAACCATTAACTCTTAAAGGGTTACAGGAGATTTTTTTAGCAGCTTTAAGAGATGCTAGAAATTTGAATTTTAGACAGTCTCTGATGGGTTCAATTGAATCTACTGTGGCATATGGTCCCGTATATTTCAATACACAACCCAATTTACAACTATCTCTTTCTGATGTTAATATTCTAGATGCTTTAACTCTGAATGTTAAAACGCATGGTTATAATTATGCACCTGGATCTGAACTTATTTGCTTATCATATAGGATTTATTATTAATTTTTATCTACCTTAAATCCTCGTTGCAAGTTGACAAATTCGTCAAATCAGTCTATAATATTTGAGACTAATTTCGCTAAATCCAAGGTCACCACTAGAAGACCTATTAGATGGGATGAAATTAATTTTCCCTCTACATGGATTTTAGACTCAGTAATACCTTCGAGTCAACAAGCTGATACTATTACTAATTATGATTATTCTCATATTTCCCAGACCCCAGAAGGACAAATCTGTATTCAATTTGAAGACAATAAGTCTTTAACGCCTTATAGGCATTCTTTTACTGGCGGCAGAAGGCTTTCTTTGCCTTCAACCCAATCTTATATAGCTCCAGTAGAACCAGTTTATGGTCCAGCAAGGTTAAACCGAGCTGCTTCTTTGCATACAATTTCTACTGCTGATAATGATAAACGAGTAGAATGTATAAAAATTGATAATAGGAATAATATAGTTCAGGATGATAATTCTGTAGATAAGGATATTCCTTCTCAATCCGAAATGGATTTTTAACCCAATACTTTTTAATGATCCCTTACAAAATTGATTTTAGTCCAGGATCACTGGCCCGACAACATATTCAGTATGAATTCTTTAGTGATAGATGGAACCATTTTAGTACTTGGTTCTTTGACACTTATAGTACTGACGATAAAAGAAATATTTCTCAAGAATTCTATGAGATTTGTTCTTTACATAACAAAGTAATGTACTTTGTTCCTTGGTTTATAACCACTTATGTTTCTTTATATGTTAGAGTTCTTGAAAGAACTTACAAGGAAAGCAGTGGACAGCTAGTGAAGGAAATTTACCCGCCACAAGCGTCTTTTGTGTTGCCTAATAATACAGGCATATCATTTACTGCTTTTCAAAAATTTGTCAATGATGATGTGGCGACGATTAGCGCCAGAAAAATTATTAATTTCTCAAAACAATTATATGTCTTTGTATGTGAAAGTTTTAGGTGAGCATATTAGTTCACTAGATTCTAAGATAGGAGAATTAATTGACTTAGTCAAAAAAATTAGTACTCCGAAGGAAACTACCTCAATGATAGTCAGGTCTGCCAAGGTTATACCAGATTCAAATGCTTCCTCAAGCAAAACAGTGATAGATGCGCCCATGCAGAGACCAAAGACCATAAGGAAGTTATGTGGTCCGAGCTTAATAAGCTTAGAAAAATAGGTAATAGATACGGTAGTAGCAGATATGCTAATAAACCCCCGATGAATACCTATTATTACCCCAGACCTACTCCTCAGGATGTATTGTTGGAAGAAAGGGACTGGAACCAGACTAACACCAGTTATAGCGGAGATGCCATTTATGAATGGAATTTAGATGGACTGGCTGATAGGCAGATTAGCATATTAGTTCATAGAATGATGATGTATTCCATTATTTGTAAAGCCACTAGTGAAAGGAATACTGATCAGATTATATGTAGAATAATTATAGCAGGATTTACTGGTCAGATAAGAGGTTGGTGGGACAATTTCTTATCAATAGCTGATAAAATGGCTATTATGGAAGCTACTACAGCAGAACCTGAATTTGATAATATAGGACGACCTCTTTTACCAAATAGGTCAGATGCTGTTTATACCTTAGTTTAACCATTATAGAACATATTAGTGGTAGATTTACTAATATATACGAAAATATTCGTACTATATTAAATAGCCTTAAGTGTAAACACTTAGGTAAATTTAGGTGGTATAAAGATACCTTCCTCAGTAGGATTATGGATTTACCCGAAAGTAATGCTAACCATCGGAAGGCAAAGTTTATAGATGGTTTGCTTTATTTATTTGCAGAAAGAGTAAGAAAGACTCTTAGAGGTAATACCGCTCAAATTCCTTATAATACCTATACTGATGGCAAACTGATAGGAGTTTGCACCCAGGAAGGTCTTAACCTTTGCAACGAGCTGAAATTAAAACAGCAAATTAAGAAGCAAAGGTTAAGAACCCAGTTAGGAGATTTTTGCCAACAATTCGGCATGGGAGAAATATCTTCTCATAGAAAAAAGCGTAGAGATACTACAAAAAAGACTTACCATAGAAAGGGTAAGAAATATCGTTATAGGACGAAAGATGAGCGAGAAACGCGAAATAAATTTCGCAAGGAAAATCGATTTGTTAAGAACAGATCGAAGAAAGATTTAAAAGATATCAAGTACTACAAATGTGGTAGATTTGGTCATATAGCCCCAAATTGCAAAAAGGATAAGCTGGAAGCTTTGGCACTAGAATTAGACGATAAGTCTAGAGACCAGATTCTTAAGGTTATAGATGAAACCTCAGGAGAAGACTACGATAGTAATTCTTCCATTAGCCACGATTATGAGGATTCTTTAAATTTTCTTGATAGTGATAATACTGATTCTGATAACTGTGATAATTGCGATCAAAAAAATTGTTCTTGTGATACCAAGGATTTTTGTAAACTGCAATCTCAATTTCACGATTTTGATATCAGACCTATTACTTCTGATAATATTTTGGAATTATTAAAGGAAGTCACTGATAATAATCTTCGAGAAAAGATTATTAGTATGGCTTCAACTTCTTCAAATTCGGCAGAAAAGCCATTTCAAAAGAAACGTGATATACTTGATGAAGCTCCTTATTCTTTTGCGGAAGTTTAAAAAAGACTTTTAGTAAAGAATGAGCCAAAGATTTTCAGTTATAATTCTTCAATGGATGTTTTAAAAATTAAAGTAGAAAAATTAAAAAATAAGATTAAATGTCTAAAACAAAATCAGATGATTTTAGATCACCGAGTTACTCAAATAGAAAACTCTTCTTCAAAAGAACTGCTTGTTGATAACAAGAAAAAGGGGATTTTGATACCTGAAAATGATTTGGAAGAAATTTCTGAATTTTCTAAACAAATTATTTTAAATCCCAAACATGATATGTTCTTGGAATGATGCAATTAGTTACTGCTCATAAATGGTATGTGAAATGTACTATTTTGATTGATAATGATTTTTCCGTAACTGAAACTGCTTTAATAGATAGCGGTGCAGATATTTCTTGTATTCAAGAAGGTTTAATTCCAACCCGGTATTTTCATAAGACTTCTCATAATGTCAAGTCGGCATCCGGTGATAAGATGAAGATAGAATACAAATTACCTAATGCTTACGTTTGTCAGCAAAAGGTTTGTATTCCTCATTTCTTCATCTTAGTGAAGGACCAATTATATCCTCCTATTATACTAGAAACGCCCTTTATAAGGGCCATTTACCCATTTACTAGGGTAGATGAAAAGGGATTTGATGCTGTTTTGCAACAACAGTAAAATCTCTTTCAGTTTTATTGCTGACCTAGTTACGCGTGATATCAATGCTATGATTAATATGAAGCATAGTCATATGAAGTACTTGCAATATGAAATTAAAGCATGACAATAGCTGATACATTAAATTCAGCTAAAGTTCAAGAAAAGATCAAATTGATCTCTGAACAATTTGCTATTTCTATATGTGCTGACCATCCAAGTGCTTTTTGGGATAGGAAAAAGTATGTGGTCTCACTCCCTTATGAAGACTCTTTTTCTGAAGAAAATATTCCAACGAAATCAAGGCCCTGTCAAATGAACTCAGAATTAGTAGAGTTCTGCAAAAAGGAAATTGACAGTTTATTACAGAAAGGTTTAATAAAACCTTCTCGATCACCTTGGTCATGTACAGCTTTTTATGTTAATAATGCTGCTAAAAAGGAACGAGGAGTTCCTAGATTAGTTATAAATTACAAGCCTTTAAATAAGGTTTTAAAATGGATTAGATACCCGATCCCTAATAAAAAGGATCTACTTTCTATATTATATGATGCCAATATATTTTTGAAATTTGACTTAAAATCAGGATATTGGCAGATTCAGTTATTTGAGGAACATACTTATAAAACTGCTTTTAATGTTCCTTTTGGGCAATATGAGTGGGATGTGATGCCCTTTGGTTTGAAAAACGCCCCTTCAGAATTTCAAAAAATTATGAATGATATTTTTAATCCTTATATGGATTTTATTATTGTTTATATAGACGATATTTTGATTTATTCGAAAACTCTAGAATTGCATTATAAGCATTTAGACATTTTTAAGAAAATTGTCATTCAAAATGGTTTAGTTATATCAAAACCAAAAATGAGTTTATTTCAAACTAATATTCGTTTTCTTAGCCATCATATTTGCCAAGGCAAGATTACGCCTATTCAGCGAGCTATAGATTTTGCATCAAAATATCCTGATGTAATTACTGATAGAGCTCAGCTTCAAAGATTTTTTGGTAGCTTAAATTACATATCTCCTTTTTATAAAAATATGTCTCGAGATCTTGCTCCTTTATATGATAGGTTAAAAAAAGATTATAAATCT
>MCJB01051771.1:20334-45851 GCA_002018475.1 Nicotiana obtusifolia
ATATATATATATATAAATCTTGATATATAATACGTTATACTATACACTTAGTATATGCAATACACTTAGTATATATATACTATACTATACTATGCACTAAGTATTAGTGCATTAGCTAATATTATATCGAATATAGCTTATATATTTATTAATATATATATATATATAGTCGAGATGTTTTAATTTATTGTTAATATATATACATGCATATGAGTAGGTTATAAGTCGATAAATCACTTTACAAGTGTATCAATACCGAAAAAAATCCGTCCCTATGTTCCGAGCGCTTCATATATATATATATGGATACGCACGCATGCTTCATAGTACTACTTAACTGCATATATAGCATGTTAGAGTATATTTTAGTCTATTCATCCCTTGTATTAAAAAAGTGTTAACAGCTTACATTTATATTATTTAGATAGTAAATACAAAAGTGAGTTTAATTTTGACCAAATGTTGACCTGAAAGCGACCAACTTTGGTCGCTAAATATATATAACTTAAAATTAGCGACCAACGTTGGTCGCCAACTATAAATCGGATTTATTTATATTTCCCCAGGTTGGCGACCAAGGTTGGTCGCTAATCTGGGACCAACTGTTATTCCTTATTAAGCGACCAACGTTGGTCGCTAATCTTATAAGTGGGTCCTCTTAAGCGACCAACGTTTGTCACTAATTTGGAAATTTCTTTGACCAAGCAAGTCTGACCAGTCCGGTCAACAGTTTGACGAAATTAGCGAACCAAATAGCGACCAACGTTGGTCGCTAATGTATTTAAAATTATTATTTTATTTTTTTCACCAGTTTGGTGACTAACGTTGGTCGCTTTTTTGGACAGACCAATATTGGTCGCTAAATTTTGATCGCTTTTTACCGGATTTTTAGTAGTGTATATAATAGGAGCAGTCAATTTGTTGCTAAAGATGTAAAAAGAATAGTTACCATGCCATGGGAACAATTTATTTCAATGAAAGATTTTTGTCTCATTAATTTTATAGGATGCTACTATTATTTTCGGATTAAATTATCTTTATTTGGATTACGATTCCTTTAAACACCTTTTTGAAATATTTTTAGTTACAGAATGTTATGAATCTTCAGATAAACTTTATTTCACAAATTAAGAGATATCTGAATTTACACTAGAAATTAAACGTTTGGATTATCATACTGCATATACATTATTCTTTCAGACGGAAGACAAAACATATATATTATCTCTAGATTTTGAAAAGGAACGAGTACAAGAATACTTAACTTTTACCGAATAATTATTTATATCACTGGACTTTAGTAGTTAATCCTCTTTAGAAGTGTACCTAGAGATATTTGCATATATCATCGTACCAAAATGGTTTATTTTGTAATAAGATCTTGTCTCAATAAAGAAAATAGAATTATAACTTGGGTTACACGAAAAGTGAAAGGAATGCAGTAAACTTTTGAAATTCAAGCTTATAGCGACCTCTCCAAAGTTTGAAGTTTGAACCAAAATGCTTGTGTCATTGTTGTCCTGGATTTTGATAGCTGCCACGCTGGAAGAGATGTTAGTGACACGTGGTAACAAGTGATGTCTTGGGTGTAGATATTATTACTAAAGAAATAAATGGGAGTGGAGCTGGTAGTGTAGGCAATTTGTCAATATATATATATATATTGAATTGTTTGATTGATTTTTGGAATAAGACTGGACGGTGGTGCTGTAGAAAATAAAGAGACTTGTAAAGAGCAATGGATAACGCCACAAATTGGTAGTGGATGAAAATTACTTGTAACCAACAAAACAATTATGTATTAAATAATGGGTTAGTTTGGTAATATCACGAGCCAAGATACGGGTGTAAATCCCACGATTAAGCTGAGAACAAGCAAATAAATAAGACAAAACGGAGTAATAAATTTAAATATTTTAGTGACGAGGCATTTCTGCGTGTTTCATATCTAGACAACCTTAAAATTGTTTAATTTTAGGAAACCTGCCACAGCTTCCCCACTGTTTAAGGAACATAAGAAGAAGAAGAAGAAGAAGAAGAAATAATTGACTGGCCGTTAATAACGTATAGCTTTCTTGCGAAAAAGGACAGAGCTTGATCTTCAAATATTGATAAGAAACGGCACCGCCCAAGGACGATAACATTTTTATTGACATTAACTTCCAATTTATTTTTTGTTTGAATGCAGAGAAAGTGGATAGAGAAGGAAAAGATGTCGAACTGAGTTGCAATCCCAATCTGCAATAACATGTAGTAGTAATTACTACTTCTAATTGAAGGGTGACTTATCTAATGCTTTGTCCCGTTTTAATTTAGCACTATTTTTTATTAGATACGGATGTAAGAGAAAGGGTATGTTTGGTAGGAAAGAAAATGTTTTCTCAGAAAATGCGTTCATGGAAAATGGATGATTCTATTACTTAATTTTCTTTGTTTGATTGGTAAATGAAAAATATTTTTTAGTGTTTGGTTAGAGAGTAGAATTTCTTTTAGGAAAATAATTTTTTATGCTTATTCTGATAGGGAAAATATTTTTTTTCAATTGGATAAAAATGAGTTCACGGAGAAAATATTTTTCAAAACATTTAAGTCAATCAAATATGAAAAAATTAAAAAATATTTTCCGAAAAATATTTTTCATCGTACCAAACACACCCCAAGTTAACTTACTTCTTCTATTGTTGGTAAGGTCATCTCCAACCTTGCACCATTTTTTGCACCAAATGTTATTTTGGTGCAAAAAATGGTGTTTTGGAGCTCCAACCTTGCACTATTTTTTGCACTATTTTGGTGCATGAATAGTGTTGCACCAAATTTGGTGCAACACTATTCATTGCACCATTACTATTCATTAATAATTTATTATTATTTTTTATTATATAATACTTTTAATTTAACATATTATAAATTTTAATTTTTACATTTAGATTCCTAATATACCTATTCATCTACACCATTACTATTCATTAATATTTTATTATATAACACTTTTAATTTAACATATTATATATTTTAATTTATAATTTTAGATTCCTAATATACCTAATTATTTTTTATGTAATATCTTATAATATTAATTTTACATCTTAATTTTGGAGTGTAAGTTTTATAAATTAATTTTCATATATATTATTTATATAAAATTATAAATTAATTTTATTATAAGTTATAATTGTATTAAAAAATATAACCATCACAAAAATGAAAAGTGCAAATATAAAATATAATATGTTGTTAATAAATAACACAATGTTCAATAACATAATAATTTTGAATATATAACATAATTTTCAATAACAACACAATGATCAATAACATAACAATGTTCAATACATTAAATTGAAAATACATTAAACAACATAATAATTTATAAAATTATAACAATAATTTAGTACTCTGGTAGGTCGTTTCCAGATACACCAATATCATTAAAATATTGAGTGTATGGGGCAGAGGATTGTTGTGGTTGTGGCTGTTGAAATTGTTGACTTCTTTTATCCATTATTCGTGCATTCGGAGTTTTGCAATCTCGTTTTGCAATTATTGCAGGGCCGTCACATTTTTGGATAAAAGAAGTGCTACATGATATATTAACATCATGTATTATACTGCACATGATGATAATCGAGGATGAGCGTGATCTTAATGCACCAATTCAAGATGCTTAGGAAGGTCCAACTCCAACTGTAGAAATGGTAGTAAATGAAAATTATCGATTTGAACAATTTTTAGCTCGACACAAAAAAATTAAGAACAAAGATGCTCATTTTGCACTTCATAATACATTAGTAGAGCATTTATGGGAGCAACGTACTAATCATGGAAGTTGAATATTTATGTAAAAATTAAAATAAATTCTACCTTAATGTAATAGTATTTATTTAATTATATTTTATTAATGATTTCACTTTTATTTGAATTATCCATTAATATGTATAACGTATAATATTTGCTTACAATTTATATTATTTAAAATTTTATGGTATAAAATAATTTTATATTAAATGGTTATATAACAAAGGATTATGAATTACATGGGATGGATATGTAAAAAAGAAAAAAAAAAGAATTTTTTTTTCTGAAATTACAAAATAAAATTTAAGTAAAAGAAAATAATATAATATAAAAGAAAGAGAAGAATATAAAAGGAATATTCTTTTTTGGTGTAAAAAATGATGTAATGGATTGGAGTTAATTTGCACTATTTTGATACAAAAAATGATGCAATGGATTAAAGATACCCTAATGTAACAAAGATTGAAGCATAAAAAGTTAACTTGACAGAAAATATAGCACAACGAAATATAGTAATTTATATTGTTAGATTTGAAAGTTGTGACTGTAACCTAAAATAGAATTAGTAGTAAAGTAGGATATGTTTCGAAATAGGACAAAAGTTATACGAATTGAAATGCATGGAAGGTTAATCACTAATCAGTCGTGGTGTTGTAAAAGTTAGCACTATTAATGCCACATTCCACTACACTATCCGAAAGTCGTTTTCATGTGGCACTGAATAGTAGAATTACTTCTCCTCCTGACCCAGGATAATAATGGTGTTTCCTATTGATATTAAGTTTTGCTCGGAATTATCTATTTGTCACGAAAAGCTCAGTTACTAATAATTGCATATATGTAGGCTGCATACGTATATTCTTAAGAATATAACCTTTTTTTTGTATGTGTTCACGAAATATTTTGTGTACCTGATTATTTTTTCAGGTTAACAAAACATATTTATCTGTCCGAATAAATCTGAATCTTGAATTCTATTTCTTGAATATATCTGAATTGTAAAAAACCGAATCCAATCATTCACACTGATAATTAAGTGAATAGTCAAACTAGAAAAAACCAACTTACACTAATACACCTATTACATTGTGTAATGTGTAATCGACGTGTATACTGATAAGACCAACCAAATTTTGTGAAGGAGATTAGAATCGTAACCTAATTATCTTTCACTCTACTCTGCATTAATTAGTAGCAAATTATCCACCCCACCATGCACCACGTAAGAACAACCTTCTAGTTCTACCAAAGGTCATTCATTCTTTTCTTTCAAACTTTTCGAAAACCAAAAACTCCCATTCCGACAAGCCTAGAAATATGCGACATACTTACAAATGGTAGGGAACGGGAACACTGTTGAGGGAAAACAGCAACATATTACTAAAAAGTCAACAAAGGAAAATTTTGCTCCACACTTGGACACAAAACCAGCCACATGCAGCAGTCCCAGCTTATCCTCGAGATTTCCCAAGAGCAGAAAAGGATATACTGTATAATACTGATCGAGTGCCTCTGCTCCACATATATACAAACTAAAATTTCTCAAAACCCCAAGAAGCAACTCATGAAAAAGTCTTTGTGGATATACTGCTTTGCACTTTCCCTTAGTATATTTTGTTGTTTCCTTGACAGAAAACACTTTACACAAATGCAGCCACAATGGAGGAACCAAAAGCATCCATGATACGAAATCCTTGATCCTTATAGTCTTTGGTTATATGAGCTATCCCTAGCTACGTCAAAGATATACCGAAATAAACTAACACATGCGGTCACTTCTTCCACCTCCATTTCCGGTTTGGCAACTAGAAAATAAGCTCAAAACTAAGCAAAGATAGATACTTCACACAAATCAGCCTGAAAACAGAAAGGTCCTTGCATCTCCATTATAGCTAATATAATTTCAGTGAAATAACCATAGGCAAATAATCATTATAAGCAATTAGATTAGGGTATAACCATCAGTCAGCTGTGGTCAATATTTAGGCCAAATATAAAGTAGACAAAAGGCTGCCCAAGTCTACCAAGTTAATAATGAGCATGATTATAATAGACAATAGTTTTCTCTAGAAGCTGAAACAGAATAATCAAGGTATCAATTTGTCTTATTATGGTACGACGGCTAGGCTTTTGCGTTGCCTTTGTAGTCTTTGTCCGAAAGAAGCAGCACTTCACTTGACAAATGTAAGGTCCAAAATTCTGTATATGCAACATTTCACATCATATTGCAGTTCAACGGAACCGAACCATCCAAATCATGAATGATCTTCTCAGTCCTCCCTCTCGTGTAACTTAAATAAGAGGTGCATTCCTAGAAAAAGGAACTAGTTGGGAATGATAGATTCAAATTCCTGCTACTTATCGATTTGATCAATAAAAAGATCGGGTCCTGAATTCTAGCAACTAAAATCACAACTTTGTGTTCCACACTGTCCTGCCCAAGTGTCATGCCTCAATCATCACTGAATCCCAACGAATAAAATGATACCAAAATGACCTAGAAAGAGTAATAGCTCTGAGGAAAGACCCAACATTAATGAAATTAATCGACTAGAATACATGATTTGTGCGAGAAGGATCTGACTGAAGAAATGGGAATTTACATACACGTATATTAATTACAAATGTTATATCAGATAAGGAACCATAGAACCAATGAAAGTAGAAGAGAACTCATAGCGCAATGCCGGCATGAAACAGCATGAACTGATGCTGCAGATGGTTTAGGGGTAGCTTTACCGGCAATGGCAGGTGCAACTGCATGTCCACCCCGGTTTCTTTGTTGCTCATTTGTTGGCAATGGATTTGATGCTAAACCACTCGGAGGTGGTGTTGGTGGTATCTTTGCACTCCCGCCTATGCCTTGACCTGCAATTCAAAAGATGGATTTGTGAAGAAGAGAGCGCAGGGATAGGGGGAGAGAGAACCTACTTCAATTGAGTTAATTGCATGATACAAATACTTCTCAGAAGTGACTTCTATTTTTATTTTTTATTCTCCTTTCGAGACTCACTTGTAGGAAAACTATTCCAGACCATGAGGCAACTACTCACCGTTATGGTTATTATGCTAATTATTACTACTTCACTATGATTTTTATGATTAGCGTGGTTAATATGCTAACCAATAACTCAATCGACAAGGAAATAGAAGGTATATATTTAGTGAAAATCTAATAGGTGCCAAACTTCACAAAGGTTCAGATTAGCTTGCTGATACAAGTTGAAATGTGTAAAAGGTGTTCCACCATAAATTTGCAACAAGTGCCAACTTCAGGATCATATACATAAACAATACCATGTGTTCGATCTTAAATTCTAAACAGAATCATCAAGGAAATCAATCAAATCTAATTATCTCGCACATATCCCAAAACTCCTCTTTCATCTACACGTTCTTTATTCCTTCTTTTGACAAGGCTCTTTCATCTACCTTCCTTCTTTTCTTTTTCTTTTTTTTTTGGGGGGGGGAGGGTGGGTAAACTCTTTCATCCTTTCCCTTTCAATACAGCAAAATAACTAAAACTACTTTCAAAAATTAATCCAAATATGCAAAATGAGCTTACACTTGGAGTAAGACCAACCCAACTTCATGTTTTCCCAATCAAACACCATTCGATATCCTTGCATAAGGTTTTCTGCACAGCATAACTCAAATGTAATTGCATAGACCATCCAAACCTTCAACATGCATGAATGTGCACCTTAAAATGAGTTCAAAATCATATAATCCACTTACGTCCAATAATACCAATCATTCCCTCAATAGGTAGGATACCTACACAATAAAAGTTATCGCCCTGCACAAAATACCTTCTGTGAGAAACCATCACTATCAAGACTACAGAACAAAGTCCCCAAGAGAGGGCACAATGAACTTTCAAATCGGTTTCCGAGGAAATTGGTGACGCAATTGGAAACCTATTGAGAAATCATATTTGTTTTATAATAAAGGAATTGGAAATGTCTTGTTTAAGCATGCAAAGGCATCAGGGTAACATATATGTTCGCAGCAGTAAAACTAAAACCATTGTAAACTAAGTACAGGGGCATTTAGCCATCATTTCACTTTGCACGTAGAGAGCATTCGCTCCTGAACATAGAAGTTTACCGAACAACATAAAACAACTGCAATAACTAGTGAATGGAACAACTACACTCTAATGTGCTCCAAAATCACCTTGTAGCCAGTAGCCACTATGACAACACTAATAGAAATCTTTAGAACTAATTTCAAAAGGAGATATGATGAGAACTAACGAGCAGAATGGCTACAGAGGGATTGGAGTTCTATAGGAAAGCTATTGCAATTTTATAAAGCTAATTTACACGATCACAAATTGCTGCAGTTCCAGCAGAAACTTCCTTTAATTTTGGGCTGTCATGGTACCAATTAGCCCCATTTCCTATCTGTTCACCATCACTGACCACTCATAACAAAAGTGTGGATCCTTTCTTGCAATGACTCGTTCTCCTTAAGTACTATGCTTCAAGCATCTCTACCAAAAGTTACTTGGTGAAGATCTGAATTCAATTCCACAATTCCTTAGAACTTATAGGAAATTTGCACATGCTAAATTAATATTCACAGTATCTGGTATCAAACAACTGTTTAACGCTCTAAAATTAACTCGTTCCAGTTTGACACCAACCGCAAAAGGAAAAAAGTACTTAAAATTGACAGATAAGGGTTAAAAGTAGTTTAATGGTATTAACTCCATGACAGCAGTTCTGGTAAATCCAGATCAAGGCCTAATTTGGTTTCTGCCTTTCGAGTGCACTAATTTGAAGATCGATTTGCAGGCCGATGGCAAAGCAAAGAAAATTCAATACTGACCTGACCACTGGAGATGGTAAATACGGGGTTCTGAATTACAAAGCTCTGGTTAGCAGCTAACACAAGTTTCATGCTAGGAATGTTTGGTAAACCTTGTGAACTGCATAAAAAGTGCATATGGATATAACCTACAAGTAGATAAAACTAAAACCAGCATCTTCCAGAAAGCAGACTTTACCTAGCCTTATAGCAGTAAGAAAAATCTTCTGTAGCTAACCTTGTAGCATTTATTTGCTCTTCAAACTAGAAGAGAAGAAACGGGAAATAACTCAGGTACAACAAAAAACTGATTGTGTGTTCTAAAACTAAGCAGAATAGTAACTTGTGAAACTAAGAGATGAAACAGGAAACAAGCAAGAGAAAAATGACACTTGTACCTCAGTTACTACTTCTGTAAAGATTTCGGAAGGGAGGTAAGTGAAGGAAGACCCACTATCAACTAAGGCTTGAAATCCACTTTGCTTTAGACAGGTACCCCCCAAACAGTAATGTTGGACTTCAACAATATAGGTATTGCTGGTACAAATTACAATAAGGAACATAACATGACTCTGCAAAAGTTGTTTGGCTATCAAGCTAAACATAGCACAAAAGGATAGAGGAGATACATACTAATTTCCATCCAAAGATACAAATGAACTTAGTCTTTGATTTTCAGGCCCTTGATCACCAAAGAAAATTGTGCCAGAATTGCTCTTGTCAAAACACAATGAGAATGAATGTGGAACAAATCCAGACTTCGCCAGCAAACTTGGAACAGAAATTTCTCCTGGTCCTAATCCCATCACCCCATCTGGAGCAGCTCCATTCAAATAACTGCCACTTTGTTTGCTACCACACCTGCAATTAGTTAATAGAAAAAAGAAAAGCATATTCATCAACCAACAGGTAAATACTCTAACTTGACAGCTAGCAGCTAGAACACTAATCAAACAGCCAAAATTATACAGTTAGCTCAGAAAGTTTCAAGGTTCAAGGGCCAAATCTTCTCTGTGGAAAATCCCTTGCTACACTTTTCGAAGGCACCTAAAAACTCATTCATAAGGAACTCAAAAGATAGGTTGTTCAACTCTTCTTTTGTCCCAAATCTATTAAGCTGGTGTTACTTGCAAGAATACAGAACTGGGAAAATAAAAATTAAATAAGCATACCCTATAATGATCGGAGCTAGCACAGAACCTTGATGTTCATGTCCACCAATTGAAGTCATATGCAACTGGTCCTCAAAGAGAAAACCCGAACTTGATGTATTTTCAGAATAATAGTTAACAGTGTAAGGGCATCGTTCCTTTGGACTCTGGCAGTTAGGACCCAGTTCACATAATCGATTGCTGCAAGATAGATGCTTGCTAGTGCTTGATCGTGTTGGGCTATACTCGTTCAAATCTTTATCCTGCATAATAGATGCCCCAAATACAAGGGAGCACCTGCCAATCAATCATTGGAGAATTAACTGCTAAAAATGTTCCCAAGAGAGATACACTGTCACTTCTAAATGCTTCATTGATAAGACGTTAATTAATTCAACTGTATTAAGGAAATCAAGACATGATAGAAGACGAAATATTCAAGAAAAAATATTCATTTCATAAAGAAGAAAAAGGGAGAAGTCATAAAGGGAACTTAAACTTTGAACCATTCACCCCAGAAAATAAAACTACAACGAAATGATAATAAAAAAATGCATATGTTACTTCAACAAAATGTTCCAGTGCATTCCTGAGATTGAGTTTCAAAAGATACCCAAGAATTTTTTTTTATAACGAAAAGATACCCAAGAAAAAGTGAAATGACACTTCTACTTGTTCAGCACGAGATGAACCAGCCAAAGAAGTACAGTGCTTTATTGGTATAAGATTGTGAAATACAGGGAATAAATTACTACACCTTGAGTCCTCCTTATCTTAAAGTGAAACTGTTTTACTTAAACAGAAAAGGGTTAACAGTGGAACAATAGAAGCTGTGAAATACAACAAAATCCAAAATTGTTAAACCTTTTACTAGCTGGCATATGTTTAAAAGAAACATATTTCTTTCAGAATAAAAAAGTTGATGTTTCAAAGATAATATATCAGGGTATAGCAGTAACTTAGAAGTTACCGCAACAGCTTGGACTTTGAGGTTGCACAAAGCATCAATTTGCATGAGTAATTTTGACTTAGACAGAAAATTGCAGGGTGTCAAATGATGTTGTAAGACAGGTTATATGTTTATAAATCTTTCTTTAGAGTAACTACATCAAATTAAATTGAGGACGTTAATATTTAGTGGTCCCACTATAAGTGAATATGACCTCTGTGGAATCGCACTGATAGTAGTTTCAGAACTAGAGCTTATATTTTTGAAATAAAAGAAAGGTCAAATATTACCAGTAAAGGATAAACAGTCAAATGCAGAATTTAGTTGGGGCACCCTACCAACATTGAGTAGTAGCTTGAAGACAATGGAGCACATTGTACACAATCACAAGGGATCCAGAGCAGATCGCTTCCAGCATCCAAGGCGACAAGAAATGATGCATTTGGCGTCCCTATGTCAATCCACGCATAATGCAGCCTGAATGATAGTAATCCACAACAATCAAGAGATTTAATTAGATCATGGCAAAAAGTTTCATCCTATATACAGCACTTCCGCTTTTCATCTTGCTTCCTTTTTTCCTTTTGGCTGATATTATTACCTATATTTGAATTATCAGGGTTTTTGGGATTTTGGTGGCTGTGAATTTTTAAGACTCCTGAAATAAGAGCCAATTACAACAATAAAAGGGGAAGGAAATCTCTTAAGATTTCTAAGGCCGAATGACTAAAAAGCTTGACCTTATGAAAAAGACTGAGGCTTGAAGAAGAAACAGATGAGCAATACTGCAACCACAAGCAATCAAGAAGAGTATTCATTTTAGGTGGCAACAACACCGGGAAATATAAAAACTTCCAAAAGGAACACAACTAATTGCTCAGTTGGAAAAAAACATTTCATGATTTGCCTGCCTTCAGCTATGAGGTCACTTTGATCCGATATTGTGAAAACTGGATTGCATTCGAATTAGGCTCTTAAGCACTAAATGTCTCCTTGAAACTATAACAGTAACCCTTATAAAGCAAAGAGTTAAAACAGAAATTAATCAGAGCTTTGCACTCTTCACAGATTAAGAGTAAAAAATCTCCAATTTAACCCGCTAAAAAGTAAACATCAAAACAAAAAACAAAAAACAAAAACTGAACGTGATTTCGGTAACGTATTATTCATAACGCAAAACAATTGACTCCATAGATGCAACGGGCATTCAAAATCCGTTACAACATTGCTCATTTTAAGCTTCATTATTTTAAAAGTGCTCTTTAAGCTTCAATTAACAAATCTCGTAAACTGATAGCATTAAACAGAGATACTTTCTGAAATAGTATATATTTTTCAGTAGTGGTAGACTGGTAGTAGTACTAACCAACTCAAGTCATTGCCGTAGAAATGAGTTTTGCTTCCTTCAGAAGGAAACAAGAGCTGGTTCTGCGAGCCAAGCTTTAATCTCTGGCGCTTCAAATCATTGCTGAGAAGCAACCTCATGTGCTCCACACTTTCGCGCTTCGGACACGTCATGCTCTTCTCTTTAGATGCCCAAAACGACATCGCTTCGTCTGAGTACCCGTGAATCAACCTCGACGAGAAGGTCCCGCCGGCGGCGGGGTCAACGGAGAGCATCAACGCCGCCGTCAGTACAAAAACCATGAAACGAATCTGCATTTGAAGGAAATTGGAAGAAGCAAAACCCTAGAGATTGTAGTAGTAGGTGATAAAGTAGAGTGAAGAGAATCGGAGGCTTTTTGTTTCTATTTTCTAAGGCATAGACAGTTGGAAACTGAGAGCCATTGCTGAGAGTTAAGTTAACTAGGACTATGGGAGTGTTCCCTGTTCATTATTCATTGAGGAGAAAATTATATCGCCGCTCCAGATTTTACTTTTCTTTGTTTGTTCTTTTCTTTTCTGACAAGCTCCAATCTTTAATATCAGTGTTTAAAAAGCTTCTGTAACGGTTCGGTCTGACTACTTTTCAATTACTTAATAATTTACTTCTGACATTGTTTTAAAAAAAGTTATTCACAAAGATTTAAATAATTTTCTTGATTGAGAAAATGTAGTTGAAATAAGTTAATACTAGTGACTCAAAGAAATGGGATACTAACAAGTTTGTAAATAAAAATGGTGAGAAATATACTGCATTTGTTAGAATTGATTTTTCTACTCAGTTTCGAAATAGTACTACATTGTTTTGCTTGTTATTTTTATATTTTACTCTAAGGAGCATTATGTAAGATTATTATTTCACTGAAAG
This sequence comes from Nicotiana obtusifolia, assembly GCA_002018475.1. Classification (NCBI taxonomy): domain Eukaryota; kingdom Viridiplantae; phylum Streptophyta; class Magnoliopsida; order Solanales; family Solanaceae; genus Nicotiana; species Nicotiana obtusifolia. The sequence continues at coordinate 33,296 of MCJB01051771.1, forward strand.
TTTCGTTTGGTCATAAATCTCTTAGATATCTTTTTCCTAAAATGAAGTTTATTTCTAACACTTTTGGAAGTTGTATACTGTTACTATTATGACTATTTCTTTTTCTCAATAAATAATCATATGCATGAGATCCCGCAAAAATTTTCAAATACCTTGTAATGATAAGTATTCATTATTTTGACATAAGGTTTTATACTTTTTAAGTAAAAAGGAGTACATACAGACTTTTATCCACTTTTGTATTTGTTACAAAAAGAAAAATGTTTCTTAACTTTTGAGCAGCTCAAATTGATCATTTCACCAATTAAGCATATTCGCTTTCGTTCTTCAATTGGCTGAATTTTATTACTATTATAGTTTCTTAATCGGATGCCTTTTACGTTTCCCTTTTACTTTCTCTTTAACTAATATTTAGGGGCGGCCGGAGGGTGAAGCCACTAAAACGGTGACTTTAGGTCCCAGAATTTTAGGGGTCCCGATTTTTATTTTTCAATTCTTATTTGATGTTCGGTATTTATAGTATGTTTGGCCAAACTTCTCCAATTTCAAAAGTATTTTTTTTATAAAAAAAATATATTTTTTTTCAAAGTTGAAATGTTTGACCAAGCTTTTTAAAAAAAAATACTTTTGAGTAGAAGCAGAAGCAGAAGCAGTTTTGGAGAAGTAGAAAAAAGTAACTTCTTCCCAAAAATACTTTTGTGAGAAAAACTTTTGAGAAAAATACACTTAGAAGCACCTTTTAAAAGCTTGGCCAAACACTTATTGCTGCTTAGAAGTGTTTTTCAAATTAATTAGCCAAACACAAACTGTTTCTCACCAGAAGTACTAAAAAAAATACTTTTGTAAAAAAAACACTTCTCAAAATAAGCTGATTTTTTCAGCTTGGTCAAACGGACTATTAATTTGGGACGGTAATTAAGTCAAGTCCGTACCGTGTAAAATCCATTAAAGTATGAACTATTCCTTAGAAGAGGTTTTTTTCATTCCAAATAATGAAACCGAAATTCCTGTAAAGAAGGAAAGATATCTATCCCACCATAACTCTTCTCGTGAAATCCCAATTTCTTTTAAGAAAATATTAAGTATTTCAAAGTAGAAAAGTAAATATTTTATATAAAAAAAAAAGGACTACAGTAATCATTAGAAATATGTAATACACTTTTAAACTCCATTTTTTTCCTTAGGTTTTCATCATTGCAACAAGTATATTAAAGCTTCTTTTAATATAAAAGTTATCAACTTTTTGAATTAGGTTCTATTACATAAGATCAATACTGTTGCACGAGAGATTAATTGGTTTATGTGAATAAAATTAAGTAAGTTCATTCTCAAAAACTTAGAAAAATTTACTTCAGCTAAAAATATATAAAATTATTTTTAAAAAAATACTATATTAAAATTTGACTTTAGGCAACAAAATTTATTGAGCCGCCCGCTAATAATGTAGCTTTAGAGTAGCAAAAGCACTTTGGAGTTCAAGCTAACGTGTGGCTGTGTGGGTGATTGGACGGTGCGCACAGACAATTATCGATAAAATGGTGACCATTTTCGTGCTACTGCCTACTGGCATGACTTATCAGAGGCGAGAAGATCGAGGTCGCGTGTCATGCGGAGAGCGCATTACGCGTTATTAAAAGCCTACTCCAAAACATATTATCCTAAAAAAAATCACTTGGTTTTATGCTTTGGGGTTTTCCTAATTGACCGTTAAGCCAATGCCGCAGAGGTTTTTTCTTTTTTTTCCCTTATAACTAACATGAGAGCAAAAATCCATAATGAACAGCAGTAAACACATGGCTATCAGAATTCGAACTGATAGAATTGTATGGTTGGGTTTTCTTACAACTTTTATAAAGTTAATAACTGAAATTGTGACACTATAGTCGAATTTGAGAACATTGAGGACACGTATATATATCCTTATTTTGTGCTCGGATTTTAGTCGCCTCTTCATGAACTTTTTTTAGGCTTAGTCAAATAAATAAAAAATCATCTAATACTTTTGGTCTCAATTAAGATTTGCATTTGAAATTTCATAGTTTTGCACCAGCTTATCACTATGCCAAATCTTTGGGTGCAATATCTCCTTGGACTTTCAGCTTTTATTGGTATAAAATAAATGTCATGAGAATTGGATAAAATAAATTCCTAATACTAAGTTTTATCACTTGAATTTGAAACTTGATTCCGACATGATTATTTTACATCTCAGCTACTCAATTATTCCATTGGATAATAATTGAACACTGAATTGTTTCATCGGATGTTGCTCACATACGCTTTCCCGTGTTATGTTGCTCGTGTTATAAAGCGAGAAAATCATAAAAAGTGCTTTTGAGTTTGACCCATGCTGCTGCTGGGGTTTACGTAGGTGCACTTTTGGATATTACATACTTTCGTTTCAAATTAGACGAGATATTTTTTTTTGGTTTGTTTTAAAATAAATGATATTTTTAAATTTAGAAATAATTTAACTTTAAACTCTTCATAGTACCCATTTTACTCTTAATGAAAAGTTTTTATAAACACACAAATGTCATGGCGCTACAAAACTTTTACTCCTTAAGCTTTTAAGACCACAAGTTTCAAAAATCTTCTTCTTTTTTCTTAAACACCATATCGAGTCAAACGACCTCATCTAAATTGAACGGAGGGAGTATTGTATACGGTCAAAATCGAGCTCGTGATGCATCCTAGTCTCCGGCATCGTAGACCGGGATCGAGACATGGCGATCTAAACATCGACACCAAGTCCCACCGGGCTAGAACCCGGGGGCAAAACACCTACCTTCAAGAATATCGAGACCGTGATCGGTCCTAGCCTCGAATGATCTCGAAGGAATGTTGTTAGCATAGCCAACAGAAGATCGAAATATTTGTGACCGGGCGGATATTATGGCGAAAATCTCGGCATGTATCAATAAGGAACCAACAACCAGTAAATCAAGAGATTTTTTACCTTTTATAGAATTGTACCTAAGGTAGGACTCCTCTACTGTATAAAGGGGGTCTAATAATTCATAAAACATATTGTAACATGCATTCGAAAGTAATACATTATTATTTTCTCTTTAAAGCTCTTGTTTATCTGTATCTTGAGACCAATCGTGGTACATCCGGCTCGAGGGTGACTGATCTTTCAGGCTGAAATTGTCCAATTCGTGTGGTTTGAATTTATTTTGTCATTATTTATTCAATTGTAACTTAATTTATCATTTTGTATCAAGTTAATCCGTATATCTTTAAAATTATTTATAAATTTAATTGTATTCAATTTTAGAGGTAAACATATACATTTGTTAAATCAGTTTTTCTCGAGACTTTATATTCGACTTTTTGACTTTAATGACTTTTATTGATTGTGGAATGAAGAAAGGTCCAATGATGGAGATGCTAAATAAGTGTTTCACATGTCCACCAAGGATCCTATGAGCAAATAATAATGATTAATATTGTAATTATTATTTAACTGGTCAAAAAGTGCATGGACCCTATAATTCCATTACGTTCAACATCAACATGGAGTTGTCATACAAATTGTTGTTTGGGTGTTGCTTGTTCTTGAAAATAAAAAAGAAAAAGAAATCCTTTCGTATTCTTATAACTCAAATTAGATAACTTTCAAATAATTCAAAAGGCAAATCTTTAAGCAATTTTATTTATTAAGCGATTTATTCTCTTTTTATGCTTGTCTCGTCCAAACCTTTTATTTGACTTTCGTCGGACAAAGAGGATAACTCCAGACTAGAAGCGGAAAGTGTTTCCCTCCACCTCCTGACCCGAGTCAAAAGGAAGGTCGAAGTATAGTCACAAGGGGTCCATAACTCAAGTTAAATTTATCTTTTACGGATAATTCTTTCGATGATTCGATTATAGCTTAGAAGTTGCTAAGACAAAAAGTTTATTTACTAAATACTTAAACTTGAATTTGATTCTGTTTTCGTGCGATGCATAATTTATTGATAGCTACAACTCTTCTGTTTTGGATTAGAACAATATTAAAGACATGTATTAGTAGTAGATGACAAGAGTTACAACTTCAACATCAAGTATGCACTACTAAAAAAAAGGAAAAAATGTATACCAGGTGGGAATTAATTCCTGTTCCTCTTGGTAAATAACTCAACTTTCAATCAAGTACACCATTAAATCTTCCTGAAGAACGATTTTCAACCGTTAATATTATACTAATTTTAAAAAATATGTACATAAAATATTTAATCTTATGGAGATACCATGAGTTCACGTACCCATAATTATACCTATAAATTTGTCCCGAACATACAGTCACATCCTTTCATTTATTTAGTCTCATTTTCCTTATGAAGAAATCAAGTGCTTACGGTTCAGATGATGTTCACTTGCTCCCCCATATTACTTTATAGAGAGGGTACTCATTGTGTGGTAAAAGTTAAAACTCCATATGGGTGGATCGTGCAGTAATTCATCTCCTCTTATACTCTTCCAAGACGGATGTCGGGTCTAACCCATTTAAGCCATGTCGCTGCGAATGACGCTGAGCCATGGACATTCTAATGCTAAAAATTACGTCGAACGGACTTTTTTTAGAACTATTATTTATATTTTGACAATGTTAAGATATTTTTTATAAAACAGCTCCACTGCCAGAACTTTAAAGTCGCTGCCAAATTTTTGAAAGACGCTGCCAAAATTTTTCTATATGTAAAATTCTGATGATTGCCATGTTTTGCTGTAAATCTTGATGATTTTCATATGAAAAATTCTGGCGATTGTCATATTTTGTGATAAATATCGGTGATCCCTAGATAAAATTTTTTAGTGATTGTTATATTTTTGTGGCAAATCCTAATAATCAGCATATTAAAAGTTCCGGCACTTACATATTTTTGTGACAAATCTGATGATCACCATATCAAAAATTTGGACGATCTTTAGAAGCACTTTCCAAAATTATGGGGAGGCTATTTTTCTAATACTTTTTTATAGTAGTCAAAAAATTAATAGTAACACCGAAGTGCCCTATTTTTTCCAATCCCCCTGCCCTATAGCCTCTTACTTATGGTCAGTGTTTTAAAAGGCGTTTTCGGGGCGAGCCCTGGGGTGCGGCGCACCAAAAATGCTCCGAAGCGATGGTGTGGGGCGAAAGTCTCAAGAGGCATACGCCCGGGCGTTTGAGGCGCGTTTTTGTAGTGACACGTAATCCCAAAGACTTTTTAAAATTAAAACAAAATTTGTTAGAATAAGTCTTTCATATATTACCCAAATTCTCAAACGTCAGCTTGTAATTACTCAAAAATTTTAAAAAGGAACTGAAATGTATCAAACTTAAAAATCAAGACCTTTTTTATTGATTGAAGCCCTAATTTATAGTCTTTCTCAATTCTTTATCTTGTCCGCTAGTATGCTAATATCTCCTAAAAGCAACAAATATTCAATTTTTTTTTACAAATACAAAGAGAACTACATTCTCCTTCATAGCAGTAAGTTCAAAGTTCAAATTGCAAATAGTCATTATTTTTGTTCCTCCATGTAGAAAACTTTATTCTTTTCGACTCAAGTTACTTGTGCTTATAAGTAGCGTATAATAAATTGCAGCAGCATATATATATATATATATATATATATATATATATATATATATATATATATCACATATTTATAATTTTTTTTAATTTTTATGCAATTTTATCTATTTTTAAATATTTATTATAATTATATTATTTTATAAAATAGTAAAAATTAAATACTCATTGGACTTACGCCTCATTTATATCCATGCTTTTTAAAACACTGCTTATGGTCCAACTTAGTAATGTCTTGGCCCAATTTAAACAAGTAAAAGAATCGCCCAATTTATTCTTGGTCCAAGCTCATGTCTAGAATTTGGTATTAACAAATTATAAAAACAATTTTGGACCCCTAAAAATGAAAATAATTCATAAGAAAACATCAACCGTACACATGGAATTATTGCTCAAAATGAAGATTAAATTGAGATAGTATCATGCCGAAGCAGAAACATCGACTAGTGGTAAAATTATGTAAAGTTCAGGGCTGAGACCCAATAAAGGAAGACAGCCCTTCTCTTTCTGATCTGGGCCCATTGTGCTGCAAGCCCATTATCCGATGATCAATTAGTACTGTTAATTTGCGGAGGAAGAGGGGAAAAAGGGGTTAATTTGACTAAATTGAGCTAAAAAGCCTGCACCTATAGAATTAGCTGGCTATTTTAGCATTTGTTATTCCACAAAATAATAAACCTTATGTAAAAGATATATATATTATCTACTTATTATTTTAGTGTTAGTCGGCTACAAAGATTTTTTTTACTAATACCAAGAGGTGAGTTAGGATAAATATAACCCTCAATCCTTAATCTGATGTAGCATGAATTTAGATTAATCCGATCAATGGGTATTAAACAGCATATGATTAGATTAAGCCAACGCAGATCAATAAGTAAGCTTTTTGTCTTCCATCCTATCCCCCCGCCCTTCCCCTAATGGAATTAAAAAATTTAAAAATGCAGATCTGTCATGAAATACATATTATATGGATGTCCACTAATAAAATATAACTCTCATTACTCTTCTTCATTATGTTGATAATCCGTATTACTTCTCACCATTATAGTTGTAACTCTCACACCTTCATAACCTTTCCATGATCTCAATAGTTAATATCATGTTCATGACATCCCTTTCTATTACCTCAATATCATCATATAAATAGAGGGTTTGGGCATCACATTGTACACACTTGGAAAATATATACTTGATGAAATAAGAAAGTTATCTCTTTCTCCTCTATATCTCTTGTCTATATATTTTCTTGTTTTATATTGTTACTTTGAGCTTAGTTTCTTAATAAAAGCAAAAACACAGTAATAGGGGCATGAATTTGTACTTGTTAACGCAGTGGAATCTTAATCGAGAAATTGCTCCTAAGCCCACTTTATTTCTCTTGGAAACAAAGCAAAGTTACAACGGAACTAGATGTCTTCTTGTGTTGGTTGGGAAGAGATGAGAAAGAAATTTTTGATTACTCTCTTACTCTTATCTATGTTGTATCCTGAAAGTAGAAGAAAGCACACATTTAAAAAGAGAAGGAAAATAGCAGTTATGGGAAAACTGCTCCCACCACTACACTTAAAACGTGTAGTAACCTCTTTGAAGAGGTTATTTCAAACCATATCTCTTTTAAAATTCTTTCTTTTTCAAATGGGTTGGGTCAACCCACATGGAGCGACCCGATACCTGGATCCAATATCTAACATTTCCTACTTCGCTTATGATGGGCAGGAACTCAAACCAGTATTATGAGTAAATAATACACTTAATTCATACAAATAAGTAGTTCGTGCGACCTGCGAGCATCAAGAGCTATAATATATTTCAAACCTATTAACGTTATTTTAAAACTTTATGTAGAAATCCGATCACATTCGAAAAGGATTCACCACCAACATGAGGATCTTATTACTTGCTATACCCCAGACATCACCCGCTGCTCCAGTAGCTAGTTATTCGATCCCTCATCCTCGAAAGAGGTGAACTCGAGTTCTTGTTTAACTTTGTATCCATAATTACATTTGATACCCTCATGGTAAGTGTAATGTCGACCTGTGAATACAAGTTAAATTACTAAATTTTTAGTCGTCTTCCCTTTCTACTCGAATCTTTCCATTCCAAATCAACTGCTTTCCTAGACATGCACTGTATTGCCGAATCACTCATGGCTATTAGTGACATGCTAAAGTAGCAACACTGATTGGTACTTCAAGAGACAGTAAAAGGTCAAAGGGTATTCCAATAAAAGTTAATGTAACTTCTTTGGGATCTCACACAATGAAGAAGCAGGGATTTATTCTTCTATTATCCCACTGGTCGATAGCACACGTGGTATGAAACATATGTCACGGTGTTCTCACCTTATATTGGCGCATTGTGTCTTTTTCTTTTGATCATCAAATATGTCACGACCCAAAATCCCAACCCGATCGTGATGGCGCCTCTCATGAAGACAAGGCCAGCCGATTCAAACCAAATTTCATTTAAACAGTTAACAATACGAAATAATATAAGTACGGTTTAATAACAGTAATTTGTGGAAAAAAGATGGTAAACCATCCCGACTACAGCCCTCAGATCGGGGTGTCACAAAGTCATGAGCCACTAATGAAATACTAATAATAAAATAACTATTACAATGTCTTTGGCACAATTGTTTGAGAAAATGGGACAACAAGATAAAAGAGATACGGGGCTGCGAACGCCAACAGCTACCTCGTAGTCTCTGAATCACCACCCTGACAATAGTAGTAGTCAATACCTCGGGGTGGAACCGATAACGCCTGAATCTGCACACATGGTGCAGGGAGTAATGTGAGTACTTCCAACTCAGTGAGTAATAAATATAAATAATGACTGAAACTAAGAAACACATAAGACTTAAGGTAATCCACGATGGAGCAGTAAAAACATGTAACATCTCAAATAAATAACGTGAAGTAAATGGAAATAACACCAACACAACCAAAGATGCAATGCGATGCAATGCAATGCAAGTCATGACTATCGTGGCGGCGTGCCACCCGTTCCCTGGGTACCCGGCGCTTACTGTGGGGGGTTCAGTAGCGCAATAGTTCGTGACGGCATGTCACCCGATCCATGCATATTATATCTCGTGGCGGCGTGCTACCCGATCCAATTTATATTTCGTGGCAGCGTGCCACCCGATCCAATAAAAATCATTTGAAAATATCATTTGAGTTTCAAAACTGAGTTTATGAAATGAATCAATTCAGTAACAAATGCCCCTGAAGGGTTCACATAACCGGCGAGATGCCCAAATATGATTTAGTAAACAATGACAACTACCCCTGAAGAGTTCACATAACCGACGCGAAGCCCAAATATGATTTAGTACAAAATGACAACTACCCCTGAAGGGTTCACATAACCGGCGCGAAGCCCAAATATGGCAAGTAGCCCAAATCACAATGATATCAATTAGATTTCAATCAAGTATGTAGTAGAAATTATCAATCGGGATGGACCAAGGCCGAATTCCCAGAAGTAAACAACCCCATGCTCATCATCGAGCATGTACCTCACCTCAACATAGTACTATGAGGTGCAAATTCGGGGTTTCGAACCCTCAGGACATCATTTACAAACATTACTTACCTCAAATCGGCTAAATCCTTAGCCCGCGACGCCCTTGACCTTTGAATTGGCCTTCACGTGCGTCAAATCGGTCCAAATTCAGAACAATTACATCACAATATGTCGTGGGGACAAAGCCCAAGCAAAAACAATCGAAATTACTAAGAAATCCCGAAATTAGCAAAACCCGAGCCCCAGGCCCACTTCTCAAAATTCAGAAATTATCACCTCAACGGGTTTCTGATCTCCTCACGAGTTCAACCATATAAAATTTGTCGAATTCCGACACCGGATCGACCTCCAACCCTCAAATCTAAGCTTTAGGGTTCCTACCATTTTTCCAACTCAAAATACCAGTAAAAATGCTAAAAACAACTATAATCTTAGGTAATTCCTTCAAAATTGAGTTAGGAATACTTACCCCGATGTTTCTCTTGGAAACCCTCCAAGAATTGCTTCAAGACTTGCTTCAATCTGAGCTTTTTAGCTCCAAAATGTCTAGAATGGTCAAATCCCCTTCTTTAAGAATTTACACGAGATAATCTCCTTTGGATATGGTTTTGAAGTTGATTTGTTGTGATTCTATGGTGTTTGGAGGTGTTCCTCTTCGTGGGTAACGAAAATGGGTCTTGTAGAACAAGATGGGCATTGAGTTCTACTTAAAAAGTATCAAAAATCGAGTTAAAACACCCTTGTCAGGTCAAAAATGCGGTTCGCATTTTACCTTTGCGGTTCGCATCTTTGGTCGCGAACCTCGCCCCAAGTTCTGTCTCAGTTTGCGATTTCTGTGTCAAAAATGCGGTTCGCATAGCTGATTTGCGGCCAATCTGCGGTCAATTTACAATCGCAGATTTGACGTTTCTGCAAATTTTTTCTTTGACACGAAAATAGGCATAACTTTCTCATACGATGTCCGAATTGGACGATTCTTTTTGCTATGGCTCCGAAATTTCGATACGGATCTAATGCTTCAATTAAAACTGAATTTGGAGTCCATTTGCATAATATTATACCACTTATTCTTGAAGATACGACATTGACACATTCTTGAAATGCCAAAGTTAAATCCCATCAACCATCCAAAATCCATTCGAGGCCCTCGGGACTTCAACCAAGAACGCCAACGTGTCCCATAACATTATTCAAACTTGTTCCAACCTTCGGAACATTCAAAACAACTTATCAACACCAATTCACGTTGGATTCAAGCCTAAGGTTTTCAAAATCCTCTAAGTCGCTATTTTGATCTAAACCCAACCAAACCACGTCCGAATGACCTGAAATTTTGTACACAAGTCATAAATCACATATCAAAGCTACAGAAACTTTCAAAATCTCGCCTATCAACCGGAAATCGCCAAAATTCTAACTTCACCAATTCAAGCCTAATTCTACACGGAACCTCCAAAACTAATTCTGATCACACTCCTAAGTCATAAATCATCTCCCGAAACTAGTCGAATCATCGGAATTCACATCCAAGCCTTCTAACTCATAAGTCAACATACAGTTGACTTTTACAACTTAAGCCTCCTTGAAAGAGACTAAGTGTCTCATTTCTTACCGTTTCACTCCGAATGCAACTTACTCAATTAAATTACCTAAAACACTGATAACAAGGCATAATGATACAGATATTGGGAAAGACGGAGCAGTAACCCATGAGACGATTTACTGGGTCGTCACATTCTCCCCCTCTTAAACAAACGTTCGTCCTCGAACGGGTCAAAAGACATACCTGGAGTTCCAAATAGGTGAGGATATATGCTCTGCATCTCCCGCTCGGTTTCCCAAGTAGCCTCTTCCACAGCCCGACCTCTCCATTGGACTTTCATTGAAGCTATCTCCTTGGACCTCAACTTTCGAACCTGACGATCCAAAATCGCCACTGGCTCCACCTCATAGGTCAAATTGTCATCCAACTGAATCGTGCTGAAGTCCAAAATGTGAGACGGGTCCCCAATATACTTTCGGAGCATAGAAACATGAAACACTGGGTGTAACTCGACAGACTGGGTGGCAAAGCAAGCTCATAAGCCACCTCCCCAACTCGCCGAAGTACTTCAAACGGCCCAATGAACCGAGGACTCAATTTTCCTTTCTTCCCGAATCTCATAACACCTTTCATGGGCGAAACCTTCAGCAAGACCTTTTCACCAACCATGTAAGACACATATCAAACCTTTCTATCAGCGTAACTCTTTTGCCTCGATTGTGCTGTACGGAGCCTCTCCTGGATTACCTTCACCTTTTCTAGAGCATCCCGAACCAAGTCAGTCCCCAATAGCCTAGCTTCGCGGGGCTCAAACCAACTAACCGGAGATCTACACCGTCTCCCATACAAAGCCTCATACGGAGCCATCTGAATACTTGACTGATAGCTGTTATTATAAGCAGATTCTGCAAGAGGCAGAAACTCATCCCATGAATCTCTGAAATCAATAGCACATGCACGCAGCATGTCCTCCAATATCTGAATGGTACGTTCTGACTGCCCATCCGTCTGAGGATGAAATGCTATGCTCAATTCCACCTAAGTACCCAACTCCCTCTGCACGGCCTTCCAGAACTGCGAGGTGAACTGAGTACCTCTATCTGAAATGATAGAAACTGGAACACCATGCAGCCGAACAATCTCTCGGATGTAAATCCTTGCCAACCGTTCTGAAGAATAGGTAGTACACACAGGAATGAAATGCGCGGACTTGGTCAGCCGATCCACAATCACCCAAATAGCATCGAACTTCTTCAAAGTCCGTGGGAGTCCAACAACAAAGTCCATAGTGATTCGTTCCCATTTCCACGGAATAGCTATCTGCTGAAGCAAACCACCCGGTCTCTGATGTTCATATTTCACTTGTTGACAGTTGAGACACCAAGCTACAAATCCCACAATATACTTCTTCATTTTTCTCCACCAATAGTGTTGCTTCAAATTCTGATACATTTTTGCGGCACCCGGATGAATGGAATACCGCGAGCTATGGGCCTCCTCCAGGATCAATTCCCGAAGACCATCCACATTGGGTACACAAATTCGACCCTGCATCCTTAACACTCCATCGTCACCGATGGTCACATCTTTAGCATCATTATGCTGAACTCTGTCCTTAAGGACAAGTAAATGCGGATCGTCATACTGGCGCTCCCTAATGCGATCATATAACGAAGACCGAGAAACCACGCAAGCCAACACCCGGTTAGATTCTGAGATGTCTAATCTCACCAGCCTATTAGCCAAGGTCTGGACATCGACTGCGAGAGGTCTCTCTCCAACTGGAATGTATGCAAAACTCCCCATACTCACTGCCTTTCGGCTTAAAGCATCGACCACCACATTGGCCTTTCCCGGATGGTATAGTATAGTAATATCGTAATCCTTGAGCAATTCTAACCATTTCCGCTGC
>MCJB01051772.1:0-26616 GCA_002018475.1 Nicotiana obtusifolia
GGGACGACTTGGCAAGGGATTTTGTCAGGCAGTTTCAGTATAACATTGATATTGCTCCAGATAGAAATTCATTGGCAAATTTAAAGAAGAAATCCTCTGAAAGCTTCCGGGAGTATGCCATCAAGTGGCGCGAGCAAGCATCAAGGGTGAAACCTCCAATGGATGAGATTGAAATGGTCACGGTCTTCCTCCAAGCTCAAGAAGCCGATTATTACCAAAACATGATGTCTGCAATCGAGAAACCGTTTGCCGAGGCCATCAAAATTGGTGAAATGATCGAGAATGGTTTGAAAATAGGGCGGATCCTGAGTCAATCTGCCATAAGAGCTATCTCCCAAGCCATCCAAGGCGGCTCTGGAGGATTAGCAAATCGAAAGAAAAAAGAAGAATCATCGATGACAGCTTCAAGTGCAAGAAAACCCCGTCCACCCAGACCTCTTTTCTCTGAGAGAACCCCACAGCACTACTATCCTCACCAAAATATAGCCTATGCTCCTCAGCCGTATGCAGTGATGAATGCCCAGCCATATGGCAGGCCACAACAACAATTCAACCAAAACAGAGCTCCACCTCCCAGAAATCAACCTCCTTACCAAGCTTACTACAATCCACGACCTCCACAGAACAATTTTCGTGCCCGGGAACCGCCAAGGAAAATAAATTTCACACCTATTGGCGAGTCATATTCAAGTTTGTTCCCAAAGTTAGTTCAAATGGGTTTGCTACAACCTGTACCCCCAAATCACACGAATCAATTACTCTTGACAAGAGCAATCGTTTTAGGTTAGTTTCGACCCATTTCGAAATGCAACCGGAGTCCGGTCACTCATCTTTGACGACTTACGCTAGTCCCGCTCACATGCCAGAATCCATGTGTTTGCTGAGGTCTAACTGTAGTTCACCAGAGTCAGGCAAGCACTCACTCTCCCTTACACAAAATCCTCTGCATAAAAATTTCACATATATATTCTCTCACTTTCACTGATTCTCACTAGGAAACACACTACTCCCTGCAAATTTTCAGAGAAAAGGTTTTAAAAGTTATTTCCTTTACTGGTTTGGTGGTTAATACTTGGGTGTTCAAAAATTGAATCAAGTTGCTAAGGAGCTGTTTGTTGCTGTTCTTTGCTTGAATCTGTTGTACTTGCTTTGCTGAACTCCAAACTTCTATCTTTCAGCCTTTATTTGGCTTTTGGATCTTTATTTGCTGTCAAGGTATGAGTTTCCAATTTCAAATAATGTAAATGTTGTTTGGATGATGCTATGTTATGAAATCTGCCATGAGTATTCATCTTTCGTGTTCAAATGTCATGCTATGATGAATTTGAGTTAACTTTGAAATGCTGATGTATGAATTTAATATAAGATTCGTGCGAGATTGTTCATACTATTTTTTTGGTGGGTTTATTCATATTTCTTTGATGTTTTGTTAAATTCATGTTGTATTGGAATGAGTTAATACTTAAACATACTGCGGTATACTTGTTGCTTGATTAAGAGTAGTGTTTGGAGTTAAAGTGTCTAAGCCAAGTGAGTGAAAAGGAAGTATTCTCATCCAGTATCATGTTTCAATTAGTAGAGATTCCAAGAGCAGGAAAGGAAGAAACAAGCAGAGAAATTTTATTCGTGGCGTAATGCGATTCGGTTCGGATGGACTTCATTCAAGAATGCCACCGCCTATAGATTGTCTCCTGTAAAATCTTGTTTTCTAAGTCTGTTAAAAGTTGATTTGTAATAAATCAGTTTATTTGACAATTTTAATCAGCAAATCAGTGGGTCATTAGCTAATACTCTTGTGTTTGAAATTTTTCCATATTTTGGTTGGGTTTACCCATAATTGGGCCAATTGTGTGGTTGAATATCGACATGGGCCTGACAAATTTTTGATATACACAGGCCGTATTGAATTGGCCTGCCTTCATTAGTTTGGGTTTCACGTTAAGCCCAGATTGTAAAGATAAGTATAGGCCTGCATTATTTCATGGACTTGGAGGTGTTTGATATTCTGTTGTCCTTCAAATTATTTCAGATGTTGTTCTCTGTTATATATTTATTCCTTAAACTTTCGTAGTTTGCTTTTAGGCGCGATTAATAGACCATTGTGACTATGGGTACGGTTCCCGTGATATAGTAACAATGCCAATTTCGGGGGTGCCTTTCAGGTAACCTGATTTTAACAATTTTAAATAAGAAAAGCTTTCGAAATAACTTGAGGTGCGCTGTGCCAGATAAAATTTCAAAATGCATGGCCCTCATTAATCAATATTAAAATCATTAGAAAATTGAGGTGTGCTATTCAGTGAATTTCCATGGCCCTCGAAAAGTTAAAACATGTAGTTGCTTTAGGCGCGTTGTTTAATAACTCACTTTCCTAAACTCGGGTGCGCATTTATGCGACCTAAATCCTAATCTCAGCGTTAAATAAAATGCGTTATGGATTACGGGTGCATTTATGTGACGTGATTCATGACATATTTTAAATGACGTTGCAATTTTCTTTCTAATAATTAAACAAAAGCGGTTAAAGATAAATATACCATAGGCTAGAAACATGTATTAAAATCAGGTGATAAGCCGATTATAACAGTTGAGCGACCGTGCTAAAACCACGTAATCTGAGGGTGCCGAACACCTTCCCTCGGGTTAACAGAATTCCTTACTCAAAATTTTTGGTTTGCAGACTTCACAAGGAAAGTCGAAATTTTCCTCGATTTGGGATTAAAAAATAAACCGGTGACTTGGAACACCAACCAAAATATTCCAAGTGGCGACTCTAAAAATAATAAATAAATAATCCCATTTCGAATAATATCACTTTAATTGGAAAAAATCCCTTATACGAAAGGAGGTGTGACAGTGCCTAACTCTTGCTGCACTGCTCTCCAATACTATGATGTGAACTACGTGCCCCTATCAGAAATGATGGATTCCGGTACACCGTGAAGGCGAACAATCTCGCGGATGTAGATCTCAGCCAACCACTCCGAAGAATAGTTAGTCCCAACAGGAATGAAATGCACAGACTTAGTCAAGCGGTCCACGATCAACCAAATAGCATCAAACTTCCTCGAAGTCCATAGGAGCGCAACTACTAAGTCCCTAGTGATAAACTCCCATTTCCACTCCAAAATATCAAGCCTCTGAAACAAACCGCCCGGCCTCTGATGCTTGTACTTTGCCTGCTGACAGTTTAAGCATCGAGCTACAAACTCCACTATGTCTTTCTCATCCTCCTCCACCAATAGTGCTGCCTCAAGTCCTGGTACATCTTTGTGGTACCCGGATGAATGGAATACCGCGAACTGTGGGCCTCCTCAAGAATCAATTCACATAACCCATCTACATTGGGCACACAAATCCGACCCTGCATCCATAACACCCCATCATCCCCAATAGAAACCTTCTCAGATCACTGAGCTGAATCCCTTAAGAAGGTTATCACGCCATCCATCGTTGGGACGAGTTACCCGGTTCACACAAAAACTACCTTTGAAAAGAACCATGGCGTTAAGAAAATCAAAGGCTTATTATGTACGAAAACATAAAAAGAAGCTACTAACAAAACATGAACTAAAGTGGAAAAATAAAAAAACTAATGAACAATAACTACTAAAGATAAATAAACTACAAATAAGAAAAGGAACAGAATCTTCTAATTATTACAATCCAAATGTATCCAAAATGTGTCAATGTCAAATCAAATAAACTCCACCTCCGAATAAAAGTAAGCATTGTCCCCAATGATTTACAAAATAAGAGTGAAAGGGGAGAGAGTGACGAAAACTCCCTAAGGATTCTTGGACATCTCAGTGTCCCCAACAACATCATCTCCCGTCGGCAGCAAGGTTTGGCTCCTCAAACTGGCTAGCTGGTGCAAGCGGTAAAGATGGTGCAGTGAATCTGGGACAGACTGGTGCTGGTCAAGTAGCACATCAAAAGGTAGATCCCCAGTCGTCGCAAGTCTGATAATTTCCTTCCTGAGCTTGTCAACCGACTTCTTGCTTGTCTGGGACTTACTCAACTTCTTCACTTCTTTGGCCAACTCCTCAATAACCGACCCGTGCTGTACGAGAGTGTCCCTGATCATCTTCTGGTTGTCCAGAATCTTCTTAAACTTCTCATCAAGATTAGAGGAGACTTGTGGTGCCTATGTAGATGACTGTGCTGCAACAGTACTAGATCTGTCAGACAGCTTTAAGTAGTTATCTACATCCAGTTGTTGAGACTCGCCAATATCAGGGAGACTCGCAGGGCAGATAATGGAGTTGTAGGCATGGGCAAAGCCTCGGAGCTGGAGCAGGGGTTGCCGTGGGGGCTGTGGTAGGATCTGAAGGTGGTAGCGGAGGCATAGCAGCATCACTAGAAGAGGGCTCAGCAGAGGTAGATGGAATGTCAGCTGTCTCAGTAACTACCACTACCGGCTCATCAGACTGGCCTGTGGTGGTCGAAGGCTGAGATCTCTTCTTTGGGTTGGTCGCATCCATCAATGAATACCAGTCAAATGGCTTCTTCGGCTTCACCTTGGTGTCATAAGTTCTCAGCTCTACCTTTGCATCAGTGAGGTCTGTAATAGTGTTGGGATAAGGATATGCCAAGCTAGACTACTATGCTACCAATGAAATGTTGGCCGACATCACGACACCCACAATAATTGGGTACCCGAACATAATAGAAGCCACAAGAACTACACGTGGAAGAGGCAAATGAGTCTCGCTCTGGCATGGGTCAAGTCTGTTGCATGCAAAAGTTTTCCATCCCTTTGCCTCGAAACTCAGTGTACTCCAGTGGATGGGAACCCCAACAGTAATCCATGGTGGTGGTGGCCCTGGTGGTGCTAAGATATCTGCTAGCCAAGGGCGGACTTCTTTCATTGCAAATTTCTCCAGATACTCATTCGGCTCCAAGTCCTCAAACCCCAAGTACGCATTTAGTGCGTACTTTAGACACCTTCGTCCCCTTCTTGATGTGAGAAATATTTGCGTATAACTCTCGGACGAGGTACTCCTTGGCATCCTCAACTCTCTTATTAAACCACATCCAACTCTTTCTTTCTTTGAATTGCCTGAACATAACCGGGTTGTATTTATCCAATTCCTTCAATAGAAACTTCCACTTAAGTGTTAAGGATCGCACTGGCCATACATACAGAAATCGGTGAAGGCAGCCAAGCTGACGAACCTATCCTCCCATATCTCCCTTTTCTTCGATCTCTCAACACCCGTAGATGTACCATCTCCTACTCTACCATCATCGGAGATATCTTGTACTATTTGTGCCTCCGTGTTTGTGGTAGCTGCTGGCTCAGACGTCTGGCTGGCACTTTCCGACCCCTCGGAAGTGCTGTGGGAAGACGAGGCCTCATCTATGAGCTGCAATCGTCCCTGTGGCCTAGATTGTGTGGCTGCCTGCTCCTCCTGAATAGAGGCTGAGTTGTCCTTGGGAGCTTCCTTAGACGGGACATAGGAACTAGACTCGGAGAGGTTAGCACCCCCCTCTGCCAGCTGTGGACTTCTTCCACGTAGTTTTGGGTTGACTAAGGGAAAGGTGCCTCTACCTCAACCCCTAGAAGATTAACCTCTTCTTTTTTGTTGTTTCACCATTGTTAGTTACAAGTCGTCATTCAACAGGCTGCTGAACTGGGGTCAAGACAAAAATAACAGGCTGCTGAAACTAGGGTCTGCAGTCCGTATATTTTTGATGTGCGGCCGCAGACTGGAATTGCGGAGCCTGTTTTGCGGCCGCAGGAGAAATCTGTGATCTGCACATTTTAGGTGTGGTCCGCACATAGGGGTACCAAAAAGGATAGACCTCTGATGGCTAAGTGCGGCGGCTCTCAGAATTATGCGGTCCGCACATTTTAAGTGCGGCTGCAGAAGCAATAGCCTTCAACAAATTTTTCAAAACACCAAACTGGGGACCGCACAATTTCAAGTGCGGCCACAGGTTTCAACCGTTACGTGCAAACAATCTTTTCCTACTTAAATTTTGCACTTACTTATACAATTTGGTATAGCAGCATGGTATAAACATGAAATTTCACTAACCCAATCCTACTAGAGCATGTATTATCAGTTACCTAGTTCAGATCTACCGCACATGGACACATGGATGAACTCTAATAATAGATGGACGAAAAAGAAACTAAAATTTTAAAAATTAAACTAACACAAAGATTTAACATGAAATGAAGCATACCAGATAGAGTGAGTGCATTTGGTGTATAAGCACACGTGGTTATGTCTGGGGACAGTGAAAATTTCTTAAGAAAGTTGCAGAGAAACAGTGAGTTTTAGGAGAGGAGAAAGTGTAAAATGAACTCTAGTTTCCGATTTATACTAAAAAAAACCCTAAGAGGGAAAAGGCTCGAGTACAGCCGCAGGTTTTCATTTGCTGTCCGCACTCTATCACCTAGGGCAGCTGTCTCTGCTTTAAATGTGTGGCCCGCACATTTATGGGTGCGGCCGCAGATTTCCACTTGCGGTAGCACATTAGCCTCAGCACTAACAGGCTCAAACTTCAGAGTGTTAACATTTTTACACTTTTGCAAGATTCCAATTGTGCGGTCCGCATGAGAAATGTGCGGCCACGATTGTCCCCCCTACTGTGGCATACAGAAATGTGTGGTCCGCACAAATAAAGTGCGGTCCGTAGATCTTTGAACACTTAGAAATTTTTTAGTTCACCCTTTTTGCAAGCCAAAACCCTGTAGCACACTTCAAATCAAGTTAGAACACAAATAACACCTAATTACAAAAGAAAAAGGAAAAGAAAATGGATTTCCTCCCAAGAAGCGCTTGATTTAACGTCGCGACATAATACATAATACACTCAAGTGATGTAAATGACTGCCACCATATGGCTATCTCCAACCTTGCCGAAGTAGTGCTTCACCCGATGGCCATTGGCTCGGAATACTTCATTATCTTTGTTCTTCAAATCTAATGCACCAAAAGGTGTCACACCAACAATTTCAAATGGACAACTCCACTTGGATTTTAGCTTCCTGGGAAACATTCTCAACCTTGATTTAAACAACAATACAAGATCGTCCATCTTGAACTCTTTGTTCCAAGTGTATTTGTCATGAAGATATTTCTTCTTTTCTTTGTACAAGTATGAAATCGCATAAGCATGGTACCGGAACTCATCCAGCTTATTCAAATGTGTAACCTACAAGTTAGCGGCTACATCCCAATCAAGATTCAACTTCTTTAGAGCCTACATTGCCTTGTGCTCTAGTTCCACCGGAGGATGACAAGCTTTCCCGAACACCAACCGATATGGAGAAATTTCGATAGGTGTTTTGTAATTCGCTCGATATGCCCATAACGCATCATCAAGCTTCTTGGACTAATTCGTCCGATTAGCATTTACCATTTTAGTCAAGATACTCTTTATCTCCCGGTTGGAAACTTTTACTTGCCCACTAGCTTGTGGGTGATAGGGAGTCGTGACCATGTGAGTAACACCATACTTTCTAAGTAAAGCGTCAAAAGCTTTGTTGCAAAAGTCTGAACCGTATACGCTTATGATTGCACGTGGAGTACCAAATCTTGTGAAAATATTCTTCTTCAATAAGGCTACTATACTTCTCACCTCATTGTTGGGTAAAGTGATGGCCTCAACCCTTTTGGACACATAATCCACCGCAACAAAGATGTAGGTATTTCCACAAGAGCTTACAAAAGGGCCTATGAAGTCAATGCCCCAAAAGTCAAAAAAATCAATCTCCAAGATAGTTGTGAAAGACATTTCATTTTTATTTGAGATTCCATAGGTCCGTTGGCATTCCTCACATCTATTCACCAAATTACTCGCATCCTTATAGAGAGTAGGCAATAGAAACCACAACTAAGCATTTTGGCCGCCGTTTTTGCTCCACCATGATAACCACCATATGGTGAAGAATGACAAGCCCCAAGAATATCACCTTGATCTTCTTTCAGTACGCACCTCCTAATCATCCCATCCGTACAAATTTGGAAAAGGTATGGTCCATCCTAATAATAATCTTGACAATCTCTTTTGAGCTTCTTCCTTTGGCTTGAAGAGCTCATCCGAAATGATTCCACACAAAAAACAATTTGCCAAGTCCACAAACCATGGCACCTCTTTCATTGAAATTGCCAAAAGTTGCTCATCAGGGAAATAGTCTTTGATATCAAGGCCATCATGCGGCCTCCCCTCCTCCTCCAAACAAGACAAGTGGTCCACCACTTGGTTCTCACTACCTTTTCTATCTTGGATGTCAATATCAAATTCTTGTAACAAGATTACCCATCTCATCAATAGAGCTTTGGATTCCTTTTTTCTCATAAGATAATGAAGCGCTGCATGATCCATGGGGACAATAACTTTTGCACCCATCAAGTACGGGCAGAACTTCTCAATTTCTAACACAATAGCAAGGAGCTCTTTCTCCATAACTATATAGTTGACTTGGGCACTATTCATGGTCTTACTAGCATAGTAGATCGAATGGAAAATCTTGTTGATACATTACCCCAAAACAGCCCTAACCGCTACGTCACTTGCATCACACATGAGTTCAAAAAGCACACTCCAATTTGGAGCGGTGATGATGGGAGTAGTTTTCAACTTGAGCTTCAACAATTAAAAAGCTCTCATAATCATCATTGAAATTGAACATGGCATCTTTCTCAAGGAGCTTGCACAACGGGTTCACCACTTTAGAGAAATCTTTGATAAAGCACCGGTAAACCTCGCATGGCTTAGGAAACTCTACACGCCCTTGACCGAAGTTGGGGGTGGAAGCTTAGAAATCACTCAATTTTTTCCTTGTCAACTTCAATTCCATTTCTTGAGATTTTATGTCCATGGACAATACCTACCTCAACCATGAAATGACATTTCTCCCAATTGAGTACCAAGTTAATTTCCACACATCAACACTTTGTCCAACTTTGCAAGCCAATCATCAAAAGAATTCCCAACCACCGAGAAGTCATCCATGAAAACTTCAAGGTAGTCCTCCACCATGTCCATGAAAATAGCCATCATACACCGTTGAAAAGTTGCCGGTGCATTGCACAAACCAAATGGCATCCGCTTGAAAGCAAAAGTACCATAGGGACATGTAAATGTTATTTTTTCTTGATCTTCCGGGGCAATGAGAATTTGGTTGTAGCCCGAGTACCCATCAAGAAAGCAATAGAAAGCACGGCCAGCCAATTTATCGAGCATTTGATCTAAGAAAGGAAGTGGAAAGTGATCCTTCCTTGTTACTTTGTTGAGCTTGCGATAATCCATACACACCCTCCAAACGGTCAGTGTTCTCGTAGGAATCAATTAATTCTCATTGGGACACATTGAACCGGAGAAGCCCATATCGGAGTGGGGTAGACAACCCCGACATCCAACCACTTGATAATATCTTTGTTGACAACTTCTTACATAGCTACATTGAGTCTTCTTTGATGTTTAATAGATGGTTTAGCAGCATCCTCCGACTTGATCTTATGCATGCAAAAGATGGGGTTTATACCTCGAATATCCGCCAAGGTCCACTCAATAGCCTTCTTCCTCTTTTGTAACACTGCCAGTATGGAGCCATCCTGCACGTTCGTCAAATAAGAGGAAAGAATAACCAGTAAAGTAGAACAAGGGCCAAGAAATTCATACCGAAGGTGTGGAGGCAATGACTTCAACTCCAAGGTAGGTGGCTCTTCAATAGAAGGCTTTGTTGTATGACCCCATTCCTTGCAAAGAGTTCACACATTCCATGAAACCATCCATCTCGTCATCGTCAAAGTTGAGCAAGATGGCCTCTAACATATCACAAACATTAATAGTAGCACTTGTATCATCAACAATGACATCGGTCACCAAATCCACAAAAGAACACACCCCATTGCTCTTTGGTTGCCGCGTGGACTTACATACATAGAATACCACTTTTTCATGACCAACCCGAAAGTGAGTTATCTGGCTTCAACATCACAAAGAGCCTTACCATAGCAAGGAAATGTCTCCCAAGAATAATTGGCACTTCATAATCAACTTCACAATCTAGAATGACAAAGTCCGCCAGAAGGATGAACTTATCATCCCGGACCAAAAAATCTTCAATCACACCCAACGGCCTTTTCATGGTACGATCGGCCATTTGAAATCTCATAGAAGTGGGTCTTGGTTTCTCAATCGCCAAAGTATTGAAAACCGAATAGGGCATCAAATTTATACTTGCCCCAAGATCACAAAGAGCTTTAGAGAACTCGGCACTTCTAATTGTACAAAGAATCGTGAAAGCACCGGGATACTCCAACTTAGGAGCCATTAAATGAACAACTGTACTCACTTGATGAGTGACTTTGATAGTCTCAAAATTCATCGACCTCTTCTTTGTCACAAGATCTTTCATAAACTTTGCATAACCGGGTACTTCTTCCAAAGCTTCTACCAATGACACATTGATTGAGAGACTCTTCGTCATTTGAATGAACTTATTAAATTGATTCTCTCCATTTTTCTTGGAAATTCTTTAAGGATATTGAGGTGGAGTCTTAGGCAATGGTGCCTTTGCCTTTTGCACTACTGGCTCTGGTATGTCAATGATGTGTTCCCTAGACGGGTTCACTTCCTTTTGAGTTTCTTCCACACTATCATCAATATCAATTCGGATTTCCTCATTTAGTTGAACAACATTGTTCGAGATCTCTTCTTCTAGCATTACTTGATCATCATCAACAAATCGCCTTCCACTTGAGGTGGGTGCATTCCCGCCTCTTCCACTTCTTGTGATAACCGTCGTAGCATGCATGCCTCGTATTGTTACCATTCTTTGAGCTTACACTTGGTAGTGCATCCTTAGAACGAGAATTTAGAGCTTGATAGATTTGCCCCATTTGAACTTCTGGATTGCGGATTGATGTGTTGAGTGAGGCAAGTTGGGCATCCGAATCGGCATTCTTTTCCATCATTTGCTTGAACATATTCTCAACATGTCCTATCTCATTGTTTGAAGAACTTGAACCATGGGAAGGATAAGGAGGTGGGTTGCTCGATTGTCGATACATTGGGGGCCTTTGAAAACCCGACTCCCGATTGCCTTGATTGTTACTCCAACCACCTTGGTTGTTGCCTCCCCAATTTCCTTGGTTGTTTCCACTTCAATTTCCTTGATTGTTGCTGTTATGCCAATTCCCTTGATTGTTAGAATTCCAATTACCATGATTGCTTTGTGGTCACCATTGTTGTTGGTTTAGGCCTTGGAAGTTGTTTCTTTGCCCTTGAAAATTGTTCACATATTGCACTTGCTCCTCTTACTCATTATAAGAATCATGTTGATCAAAACCACCATCATCTTGCACATAGTTCTCCACTCGAGTTTGCACTTGTGGGCCCTTAGTCCTCTTCTTGTTCACCAAAACATTCACTCCCTCCATAGCATGAACTTGCTTAGGCGCTTGCACTTGATTTAGTTGAGCCTTTGCTAGTTGAGTCATGGTAGTGGTCAATTCGGCAATGGCTTGCCCATGGTCTTGCAATTCTTTGTGGAGGTGGATCATATTTGGATCACCTTGTGGGACATTGGCCTAGGATTGCCAAGCCGACGATGTTTTCGCAATCTCATCTTAGATTTCACACGCCTTCGCATAAGCGTAGTCATAAAGTTCCCTCCGGCAAGTTGATTCACTACACATTGGTTGATTGTGTTAAGCCCATGGTAAAAGGTTTGTTGTATAATGTTTTCCGTCATATCGTTGTTGGGACATTCCTCAACCATTTTTCTATAGCACTCCCAAATTTCGTGTAGTGATTCATTCGGCTCTTGCTTGAATGCCAAGATCTCATCTCGAAGTATAGCCATGTGCCTGGGAGAGAAAAACTTAGCAATGAACTTTTTCGCCAACTCATCCCAAGTGTGAATTGTATGGTTCAGCAAACCCATTCTAACCAATCTAAAGCTTTCCCTCATAGAGAGAAGGCAAAAAGCCTTAGCCTCAATGCATCCTCGGAAACATTAGTTTGTTTGCTCCCTCAACATGTATCCACAAAGCCTTTCAAATGTTTGTAAGCATTTTGAGTTGGAGCACCGGTAAAGAAACCCCGTTGCTCAAGCAAAGTGAGCATCACATTGGTAATTTGAAAGTTGCACCGCCCTAATACGGGGAGGGACTATTGCACTAGCATAACCTTTGTTGGGCAATATCCGGTGTTAAGTCGCTTGTGGTGGAGGTGGGGGTGGAACAGACATGTTGTCATGTGGTACCCGACCTCTCCGATTGGCTTGTGGCTCTTGAGGTACCTCATCTGCTTGTTCCTCCTCACCGTCCAAGTCCCCCGAAGGAAAATTTCCGAGCTCATTGGTCGCCATGTTTATACCTATATTTTCTTAAATAAATTAGTAACACGGAAGGGAAAGAAGATATTCCAAAGACACACTCAGATATATTGCTAACACCGTTTTAACTCCCCGACACCGGTGCCAAAAATTAATCCACTCCCACTCCACACTCAACAATGAGTGGAAGAGGTCGTTGGAAGAATAGTACCCAACTTATGAGTCGGGGTCGATTTCCTCAGAGAGCTAACAATGGGTGTTAGAGTGTATACTTGATACGTGAAGACAAAACAACTTAAATACACTTCCAATCAAATTGGTTGTTTCAAATTACTTCTGTAGACTACACTATCAATGCTCAATTAGAGAAATGAAAATAGCAATTGATTAATTATTTTTGGTTGTTTAAGAATTGGTAAAAAGCCTAGAGATGTAACCTTCGCCTAGGTGTTCGCCTAATGAGTTAATTATGTTGACACTTATTTTACTTGTTGGGATGTATCATAGCTCTCAACTCTAAGTTACCCACTCAATACTGCTCGGTCATAGAGTGATTTTGCCTAATTTGTCTTTCTCAAGCCCAAATGGTATCAAGCTAAATAGTTGGTATGAGCTCAAGTGGGTTTTTCCTATCTCTAATTCAAACCCTTTAATTAGGTTAGTTAAATTCATAACTAGCCGAATTTCTTGTTAGCCAAGTTTTCCTAGACTAGGTCCCTCTTTCTCAAGTAAAGACTAAGTCAAAAAGGCATGAATCAATGTTTGCAACCATTATTCTAAAATTAAAGCATGAACAAGGCTAAATAACAAACACCCAATCATAAACAAGCATTAAATTAAATATCCATAAGGTTTATACACTAGGGTTAGGTCACAACCCTAGTAAATGTCTAGGTACTCATAATAGAAAATGAAGAAAACAAAGAAGAAATACCCAGAAGAGTAAACTACAACGGCTACAACTAAGAAAACTTCCAAACTTGACCTAAAATGTGATTCCCGTATGTTTATAGTGGCTCAAAATTCACTGACAAAAATGCCGCTCGGGAGGTTTTGCGGCCACAAAATTTCATGTGTGGTCCGCAAATTGCTTGAGTCTACAGGTGGATAATTTCTGTAGCCGCACAATTCTATCTGCAGCTGCACAATTCTATCTGCAGCTGCAATCTGCTTCAGGCTTGATCATTTTGCACACTCTCTGAACTTTTTTGAATTCTTGCCAGTGCGACCACGTTCTGCGGCCGCACATATTGTGCGCGGTCTGCACTTTTTCTTAAATTACTTCTGGGCTTCTATATTAGATTTGTGGCTGCAGAGTGAATTTTGCGGTCCGCACTTGCTTTTGCGGCCACAGAAATACTTTCGCGGACCGCACTTCTAGTCTGTTGCGCCCCTTCTTGCTTTGTGAGTCAGAACACTCCTTTTTGAGTCGGACTTCTTCATGAGAGCCCAAATCTCCAACATTCCTGCAATTTGCACACTTTCATTAGTTTTGGAAAGATAAATAAACATTTTTGGAGTAAAACAAAAGTAAAAGGCACTAATAAATGGTCGAAATCCACACTAATCAGGTAGTATTCCCGGTGTCTGAAGCCCCTACAAGACTTGCTATGGAGTGCGGGTGGTGGGTGTCCGAGCACCTCCCCCGGCCTGAGAAGTGGATGGCGCTACTGGAACTGAAACCGCCTGAGCAATGCTAGTGCATACAGTCAATATCTAGGCCAGAGACTCCTGAATGCCTAGAATCATAATGGGCACAACTCTTGCCTGAGCTGGTCCCACCGGCTCAACCATAGCTGGAACCTGCTCCTGCACTGGAGCCACTAGTGGGTCTACAGGTGCTGCTCTAGCTGCACCTCGGCCTCTACCGCAGCCCTGGCCTCTCGCGACCTTAGCTGGTGGTACTGATGGTTGTCCGCTCAATTCGGTAGCGTGTCCTAACCATCTGTGAGAGAAGAGAATAACAGAAGTTTAGTTTCCGGAATCAACAAATCAGCATGACAAGAATACAAGAAAGTAATGTTTTTCCTAATGGTTTGGAAGCATCTCGAAGATAAGTACAGACGTCTCTGTAGGATCGCGATACTCTACTAAACATGCTCATGACTCGTGAGACCTATGTAACCTAGGCTCTGATACCAACTTGTCACGATCCAAAATCTCACATGTCGTGATGGCGCCTATCACAATACTAGGAAAACCGGCAATCACAAATAACCACACATCTTTAACTTGAAAACATAATGAAATAAGTTTAATAGTGAAAATATCATAAATAACCGATAGGAAAATACCGTGACTCAATATAAAATCCCCCAAAACTCGGGTGTCACTAAGTACATGAGCATCTATATGACAAAACAGTCTAACTGCTAAAAACAACTGTCTAGAAAGATAGACAGTGCAAATAAACTGAAAAAAAAGGAGAGTCGAGGTCTGCGGACGCCAAGACAGCTACCTCAATAGTCTCCAACAGATAAAGCTCCAAAGCTAGCAACCATCATGCCCAGAAGTACCTAGATCAGCACACGAAGTGCAGAGTAAAGTATGAGTACAACTGACCTAATGTACTCAATAAGTAACGAGTCTAATCTTGGGTTGAAAGCAGTGATGAGCTCAGAATGGTACAGTTCAAATATAGATTTTTAACAGTACATAAATATAGACGTGCTTTCAAATTTAATAATTTAAGTTCAACACGGATAAAATATGCCAAGTATGACTAATATTAGGAATGTTACATCTCTATATCTACATGTCAATTATGCATGTCAACTGTAATGCAACACAGTGATGAAGTCATGCACATACTTCGGAGTATTAAATCTCACCCGCTCAAGCAATCAGTGCTCCTAGTCACTCAGTACTCCCAGTCTCAGTACTCCCAATCACTCGGCAATCACACTCAGTAGGTACCGCGCTCACTACTGGTAAGTTAGACTTCGGAGGGGTGGATTCATCCCAAGCGCTAATATAAGCCAATCATGGCATGAATCAATAAATCCTGTTGCGGCGTGCAACCCGATCCCATAAATATCACTCACAATCAGGCCCTCAGTCTCACTCAGTCATCAATCTCTCCAGTCTCTCCTGGCTCAAAAATCTCATAACAAACAGCCTAAACAATGGTAATATGATTTAATAATAATGGCAACAGAGACTGAGATATGATATGCAAAGGATAGATATGACCAAGCATACGATTGCAGATTAAGCAAATAATTCAACAATAAAACGACCTATGTGGGTACCAACAGTACCAGCATAAAGCCAAAACATGATTTCTAACAAGAACCTCGGCTCAATCCCTCCAACACATGAAGAGTACACGAATAATAACAAGATTAGATAACTACACAGTTCCACAGAATCGACCAAGTGACAAATTTCTATGGTGCACGCCCACACGTCCGTGATCTAGCATGTGCATCACCTCAACACCAACAGATAACATGTAATTCAAGGATTCATACTCTCAAAACCAAGATTAGAAGTGTTACTTACCTCAAACTGTGAAAATATCTACTCCAACAAGCCCTTGCCTCGCAAATTAGCCTCCAAACGACTCGAATCTAGCCACGAACAACTCAATACAATCAACACAAGCTATATGAATCAATTTTGTATGATAAAGCTAGGTTCTTTAAAAAAAGTCAAAAAGTCAACCCCGGACCCACATCTCGGAATCCAACAAAATTTATAAAATTCGAACATCCGTTCAATAACGAGTCCAACCATACTAAAAATATCCAATTCTGACATCAAATCGTCACTCAAATCCCCAAATCTTACTCTCCAATCCCTAGTCTAAAATTCCTTAAATTCCACCTTAAAACACATAATCTAGGTGGAAAATTCATCGGGTATTCAATATTAATAGATAAAAATGACCAAAAGTTACTTACCTATTGAAATCTAGTGAAACACTCTCAAAAATCGCCTCCAACCGAGCTTGCAAAGTCCAAAAATGAAGAAATAACTCTCACCCTCGATTTTTATATTCTGCTTAGGAATTTACGCACCTGCAAACTCCCAGCCGCACCTGCGGCTCTGCTTCTGCAGAAAATGGTCCGCTCCCATGGAAGTCACTTAGGAACCCGACCAGCCGCACTTGCGGCCCAAAACACACACCTGCGAGGCCGCTTCTGCGGTCTGCTCCTCGCTTCTGCGCTTCCGCACCTACGTATTCCCATCCGCTTCTGCGAAGCCAGCCACGTCTACCCAACTCCGCATCTGCAGAGCCTCGTAGCATATGCGGGCTCGCAGATGCGAAAACCTCCTCGCACCTGCGACCACTGCCCAACTCCTTCAAGACCGCACCTGTGACCCCTGGCTCGCTTCTGCGGTCTCGCACCTGCGACCAAATCTTTGCAAGTGCGATTGCACCAGACCTGGAGCACTTCAGAAATTTCCTCAATTCCAATCTCATTTCGATTCCAACCCGAATCACTCATTAGACCCCCGAAATCCTATACAAACATACCAACATATCACAAAACATGATACGAACTTCGTCAAGGATTCAAATCACATCAAACAACATCAAAAACACGAATCGCAGCCCAATCCAAACCTAATGAAACTAATGAATTTTCAACTTCTACAATCGATGCCGAAACGTATCAAATCAACTCTAATTAACCTCCAATCTTGCACACAAGTCATAAATGACACAACGAACCTTTGCCAACTTCCGAAACCAAAATTTGAGCCCGATAACAATAAAGTTAACTCTCGGTCAAACTTCTCAACTCTCCAAACTTCAACTTTTTCAACTTTCACCAATTCAAGCCAAAATAACCTACGGGCCTCCAAATTCATGTCCGGACACACTCCAAAGTCCAAAGTCACTATACAGAGCTACCGAAACCATCAAAACTCTATTCCGGAGTAATTTACACACAAGTCGACATCCGGTCAACTCTTTCAACTTAGGCTTCCAACCTTGGTACTAAGTGTCTCAACTCATTCTGAAACATCCCCCGAACCAAACCCACAATCCTAGCAAGTCGCATAACAACAAATAAGCACAGGATAAGCAATAAATGGGAGAAGGGGACTATTATGCTCAACACGACCAGCAGGATCGTTACACTGAGGGGATTGGGTGAGTTTTGGATGTGTTTTGGATGGTTTTGGAATAGTTGAGAATCTGTTGGTGTGCATGATCTTTAGGTTTCGCATTTGCAAGAACCTGTTCGCAAATGCAAGCCTCACAATTACAATGTCAGGCTCACAATTGCAATGTGAGACTCACAATTGAGATTTAAACGTCAATTTGATGCCAGATTTAAAAATAAATCACATATTCGGGCTCGAGGAGTGAATGGGTAATCAAGATTTGGTCTTAATTTCAGATTTCGGCCACGTGGGCCCCGGTTGACTTTTTGTTGATATTTTCAATTTAGTTAAAAATTAAATTTTTTTTCATTCAAGGGTAGTTTCTAAAGATTATTTTGACTTGTTTGAATAATATTTAACTATATTCGATTGGTATGAAGGCTTGTTTTAAAGGAAAAGCCGTGTTGGATTATTAATTGTGTTCCGGAAAGAGGTAAGTATCTTGGTTAATCGTGGTTTAAGGGAAACAGGATAGAATCGACTCTAGTTGCTATGTGATCTACGTGTTGGGGCGGCATATATGCGAGGTAATAGGTGTATATTAGTTGTCCATGGAATAAGCATGCGGGTAGAATTAACCTTATTTGTGCCATGTTATTTATGGATTGTTTAATTCTTTAATTTATTCAAGTTATTTTTTACATTGAGATTATTGAAATTTTGGTATTGAGATCGTTGAATTATTGATTGGTTGTTGGTGCTATTTATTGGAAGATTCTCATATGACGAGTTGTGTTCAAATACTATTGTTAATGTTGAATTTGCTTCCCACCTTACTTGGTAATGTGTTGTTTGTGATTGCTTGGTGAGGAAGAATGAAATGCATAAAGGGTGTTGCCGTGATTGTGAAGAATAGTGATTGTGCACGAAGAATGTTGTTGTGTCTTATTTATATATTGATATTATAGCTTGAGTGAACGTGGGGTTATGCACGAAGGGTGTTTCGGTGCTTGTTTTATATTATAACGTGAGGATGAGAGTAAAAGCACGAAGAGTGATACCATGTGATTGCTTTTACTTTATAATGTAAGGTTGAGAGTAAAATCATGAAGAATGATGCCGTGCAATTTTGTCGATTGCATAGCTCTTTTCCATAATATATGAAATGTGGACCTGGCTTTGTGATCTCATTATTTGCTTTTGAAAGAGGCTTACTCAGTGACACCTTACTTTATGTTTTCATTTATGTCCCTTTACTTGTGTATTTGTTACCCCTTTCACTTCTCACTATTCTGTTGTTATTTTTGATTCTCTATTTGTTATTTCGTCGCTTCTTGATATATAACTACATATTTTTGTTGTAGCTACCTTGTTTTAGCCTCATCACTACCTCGTGGCGGTTAAGCTCGAAACTTATTGAATACACTAGGTCGATTGTACTCATACTACACTTCTGCAGATTCGAATATCGGTATCAGCAGAGTCCCAAGAGGTGTTTTGCAGATACCGGGCAGGTGATTGGAGGTAAAGCTGCATTTCGTTTGCAGACCTTGAGTCATCTTCTTATTTTATTGTACTGTTTTCATTTTTCAGGTAGTGTTGTATTTTCTTTCAAAATAGTGTATGTAGTAAACTCTAGAAGCTCATGTACTTGTGACTCCATCTTGGGATGGTTTGCATTAGATGTTGGTTTCAGAGTTTCATGTTTATCTCAGAATTGCTTTTATTTTTGTTAGTCATTTATTGCAGTTTTTTCGTATTTTATTATAGTGTGTTGGTTTTTCTAGCAAGCGATGTTAGGCGTTATCACGACCCCGATTGGTTAAAATTTTGGGCCGTGATACATTCACCATCTCTTTTAATAATCAATTTTTTTTTGCAATCCCATTAGATGGGGCGTGTATGGGACCATTTTTGATGAATAATGCCATATTCTAAATATATTTCTTAAAAGGGAGATTTGTACTCATCATCCCTATCACTTCTTATCATTTTAATTTTCTTTATTGCATTTTAACTTTACTTTTGTATTGCTTGAACGCATCTATTACTTTATCTTCACTATTAATGAAGTAAACATATATCGAGTGCAATTATCAATAAAATTTATAAAATACTTCATTTCACGTGAGATGGTATTGATTTCATATCCTATATATCCGTATGTATTAAGTATATTTGTTCAGAATTTCTTTCAACTGACTTTTAAGGATGTTTAGTGAACTTTAACTGAACACATGTTTGACATTTTGATTTATCGCATTTAAACTTAGGCAATACTTTTAAATTAATTATGTTGCGCGAGGTCTTGTAATTGACATATCTCAATGTATATGCCATAATCATTGGAACTCTCCTACTGTGTGCTGTGTGTGCTTTCAAGTAATAAGACTGCTTGCTACACTGCTGACGAAGTGCCCCATACCCATACTAAGGGGTAACCTGAGATAAGGTCTCATTTCTCTTTCTGCTTTTCTATTTTATGTTTACCACCTTGCTGGACTAAAAAAAAAGCTTTCGAGTATTCCACAATGCATTTTTATGTTATGATTTTAGTGGTTTTGACAAGCCGTATCTTTATCAAACCTCCTCCAGCAAAAGAAAATATAGAACTTAATTCTGTAATTTAGCTATTTAAATGAACCCTCGTTTCCGAATCTCATCAAATTGGAATCCCCCAGGAAAAAAGATCAACACTCTAATTTGGAAGATTCTGTGACGACCCTATCTTATCCTATCTTGATTATCACAATTCCTCTGCTCGACAAAAGTTGCCGTGAGTTATAGACATAGTTCGAAAAGGTCAAATCTTTGATGATTCCATCATCTATGATTGAGTTGCGAAAACTTCTGGATAGGTATCCTACATCTGAACTAAATTCTTTCTGGTTAAAGATTTCTTTCTAGTTGCTCTAGAACAATTAGGAAATTCTCTAGAAGAAATACGGGGTTCTGCTTCTGGCGGCAACATGTTTGGTCTCGCTTATGGGTGACCTTGTCAACTGCTAATGAAAGAACAAAATTCGGGTATATACCAATACCTATTACGGGTAAAATGATGGAGATCGAAAGAAATAACTCTCGCGGTCCAGAATCAAAAAAAGAATCCTTCGAGGCATTAAATAACTTGTATCCATAGAACATCTGGCGTGACATAGATAATGAATAGATAGGAGTTAATATCATTCCAATCACCATTACAAAACTACTTAGTATTTTTGGAATTAAAAAATATTTTTGGCCGGTAATTATTCCAAAAAAGAAAAAATTCGGCAACAAAACCACTCATATCTGGTAATAGAAGGGAAGCCATCGAAAAGTTACTGAACATCGTGAACACTCAAGTAAGTAAGAAGAAGTTAAAATTTTATTATTGTTAACGAATATTACATTCAGTTTGAAATGGTTCTCAGTTAGGTGACCTTTTCTTATAAACATCTCATTCTTGCTTATACAACTTTATCAGATACAAAGACGTACTTAAACTCGTTCTTGACAAGAAGTGTATCAGAGATTAAGTTCTTTCTTATTTCAAGAACGTGAAGGACGTTGTCTAGAGGCACCACCTTGCCAGAAGTCATCTTCAGAAGTATTTTTTCATATTCTTCAATCTTGGCCGTTGCAAAATTTTCTATTGAGAGCGTCTGTTCAGGTTAAGCGGGAGCATATGATGTAATGCTTCTCTAGAAACACAAACATGGCGGGTGACTCTAGAATCAATCCACTACTCTCTGGGATTTCCTACCAAGTTGCATTCCGAAAGCATTGCACACAAGTAATCCATATCCTCATTTTTTTCAATCATGTTTGCTTGACGCTTTTTCTTGCCTTTCTTTAGGGCATGACGGTCCGCAAATCTGTGTCCAGCTTTTTCACAATTGTAGCAATTTCTTTTAAATTATTTTTTGCTCGGATTATTTTTTGGTCTGAAGGCTTCTTCATCTTTCTATTATTTTATGGAGCATACTTAATAACGTTTGCTCCTATTATTATTGAGTTTCTATGAACTTTCGTTTCAGTAGTCATGTTATCCTATTTGATCCTCCACCGAACAATAAGATCTTTCAGCGGCATCTCCTTGTATTTGTATTTCACCTAATTTTTGAAGTTCTTCCATTGAAAAGATAGCTTCGTTTTCAAAACTGTAACTTAAAGTGCTTCGTTGATGACCAAACATTCAATAAAAATTTAATAAGTAACTATATAATTAATACTTTCATCATAAGTATTAAATCGAATTATATCTTCAATAAAGAGAATATAGATGGTAAATAGTATATCACGGGTAATGAGAGACTTACTGTCAACCATTTTATAGTCTAAAGCAAAAGGGAAGATACTGTCTCAATTGATTGTGTTGTTGAAATCCATCTTTTTTTTGGCCCATTTTCTAGACCAATTAGTTTGAACATGGGGTACAATATGTATTTTAAAGCTAAATCTTTGTTAAATATTAAAAAATGATGACTTAAAAGAAAAGAGCAGTAACTTGCTATTTTGTGTAAAGTTTTTTAGTGTAATTCACAAATATTTTCACAGTATCAATAGCCCTCACTTACTCTCTTTCTTTTCCGTCTTCCCTACCTCTCCGCCATTTCAATCTCTGCCTTTCCATCACCGTTCTCGACTTGATCAAGAACCCAGGTAATCTGTATATACATGGTCTTAGGCTGTTAACAATCTTGAACAATTCTTTTATGTTGAAGTAGAGAACAAGATAAAACATTATGCAACTGTATAAATAGGGTACTAATGGTTTTCTGTCCAGAAAGAAACTCATTTATGAACAAACAGTTAATGGGTCTTCCTTTTATTTGTTTATTTGGTGTATGTTCACCTACAACCATGCTTTCTCTTTTTGTTAAATGTTTCTGTATCAATTATAAGTGAAAATTAATTACGTGAAATTGGGGTTTATGTAATATTAAGGTTCGTGGAACATTGCCTGGTTTTTATTGGTTTAGTGAAAAGATTGAAGTGAAAATAGTTAATTTTATTTTGTTGCATACCTTTTCCCTTCAGTTTGGAATACGCAGTTACTAAAAGCTGTGGATTTCGGGCATGCTAATATTCTGTGTCATGTTTGTTCCTTTGTCCTAAGAGATTTAGGAAACACAGTATGCATTTAAAATTGGAATTGAGTGAATTTTAATACGATGATTAGCAGCAGTAATGGGTCCTTGATTTTAACATGTTATTTGCTAACTAGTAATTCATTTAGAAGGTAGGCTCTTTCAACGTCAAGTTTTGAGTCTATCCAAATTGGGCGAAGGTTGACTTTGAATCTGTCCAAATTACGGTGTTTGACTTTGAATCTGAATTAGTGTTCCTGTTGTAATGATTCCCAGATTTTGCCGTGTACACTATGATCCACTTTATCCTCTTTAGTGAGCCTACAGATAGAGACCCTGCACTGCCTATAAACTCCTGATTTAGACATGAAAATAGGCCATCCCGTAGCTTTTCCTCATGGCATGGGAAGACTGACGCCACTATCACCTCTTGTCTTTGCTTCCATATAAAATTCAACTAGGAGGGAAAGCACCTTAACTTAACCTCTATTGAAAAATGCTCTTTTTTAAGAAAGAGATTTAAGGTGCATTAGTCACGCGCCTTGAAGGAGAGGAAGTAGTGGAGTAGAAGATGTAAAGAGTGATGGGAATTTATATGTAAGAGAGAAGGCGACAACAACTAGTAGAATAGATGGAATGAGAAGAACCAAGAGTGAAATAGTGATGCATCAAATTTGCTGGTACTGAGGCTGATATGTGAGGGATGAGCCTGAGAGTGGGGAAGTACTTGCCCTGTTGTGAGAAGAGAGCAGAAGAAATAAGGAAATGGAAATAGACGATCTGCACTTTATATGCAACAGAACTATTTGTTGAATATAGACTTAGTTATCTTCACGCATGTCTTATCTTGGTGTTGTTACTTGTTACTGCTTCTTTTTCTTTTTTCTTTGAGTCGAGGGCCTATCGGAAACAACTCTCTACCTTCACAAAATAGGGGTAAGATCTGCATACACACTACCCTTTCCAAACCCTACTTGTGGGATTACACTGGGCTTTTTGTTGTTGTTGTTGTTGTTGTTGTCTTCTCTCATTAGCTCAGAAAAATTTAATGAATGCATTTGTGTCAATTTTACCAACACTGTTAGCTTTTGGCACAAAAGATATCTAGATAACATCATGATCCTATAAGAGAAACATACGCAAATATAACTGATAGGACAACTCTCAAGAAGTCAAAGGGATAACAAAGTAATCAAAATCTGCTTCAGTAAATTATGCTTTAAAGTAACTTCAATAAAGTAGTTTTAAGAAAAATGGATTCTTATGCTAATTTTCTATCATTTGTGGTGAAGCTGTTTGTCTAATTCTACAGAATTTTGCCTATAAAATGGAGGGTCTAAATTCTAGAGGCTTTAAGCTTTTCCTAGACAGCTAGACTTGGGTGCTTCTCTATTTTCAAAGTATGCGCTGTTATAGTCTCATATATATGCAATAATGAGTGTTCGACTAAAGTGTTCTTTACCTGATATTGGAAAATTTAAAGTGAGAGGCTATCAAAAGATACGGATTGGGTGGCTTTCCTCCCCAACTTCAAATTAGTCTCAAGAGTTCTGTATATTTTGATGAATTTAGTGATTAATTCTATAATGGCATCCCCTATACTGTATGTTAATAAATTTAATTCAATCCCATTTTGTTGTGTTTAACAGCAATAGATCTTTGACAAGAAATCAGTATAGCATAAAATTTTGTATCTTATAATGTATAACCAATTACAAATCCTTATCCATCATCTAGACCAAGAAATCTTTGACATTGCATTCCCTGGGGTCTAGTCCTTTGCCCCTGGTTTTGTAGACAATGCTCCTGTAAGGATTTTGGTTCACATTGACAGCGTCTTTTCCTTCAATAGAATTTAACAAGCTAGAGAATATAATTATTCTATTCCAGCTTTAGGTTTCACTCTACAAGGAATGGAGTTTAACCAAGTGGGCTTATGACACTACTGGATTATGTATCCTGAGTACAAATCGGTTGATAAATGTTTGTATGGTTAAAACCTTTTTTGTTGTCTCGTGGTACTTTGTGCTATAGTATTAGATAAATGGTTCATTTCTTCTATTGTGCTATAATATACTATTATCTTTTTTTCTTAAGATGAATGGTTTACTTATATTCTCCTATTGAGTTCATTGCTAACCCACGTGTGTTGCCTTTATAACAACACATTTATCGTGTTTTTCAGTTAAACTAAATAGCAAGTTGGGAAACTAGCAAATTGGCATCCGCTCATCCAAATGATATGTTTGATAATGAAAATAAAGGACGGGCATGTTGGGACATTAGCCACTT
This sequence comes from Nicotiana obtusifolia, assembly GCA_002018475.1. NCBI lineage: Eukaryota > Viridiplantae > Streptophyta > Magnoliopsida > Solanales > Solanaceae > Nicotiana > Nicotiana obtusifolia. Next base: position 24,730 of record MCJB01051772.1, read on the forward strand.
GGTATCTCCTCATCTGAATGATCTGTTAGATGATGAAAATAACAAAGAGGAGAAACTTTGAAAGGAGCAAGAGGATAAGGAATTGTTTGCTTTGTGTAGAATAACATGTAAGATTATCTTGTTGTATTACGACGAATACATATGCGACGTACCTTGCAGTAAGACAAAACATCATGTAGCATCAATAAAAGAGGATATACACTCTCTAATAGAGTTTATGTCGAGCCAAAGCACTGCTACATCTCCTGCAGTAGATGAGCCCACCATCGGCAAGTGTTTTGACATTTTGGAAAATATTACTGATATTCCCCAGGGAGTGAAATTTATAACTGTACTGTGAACATGTTCACGAAGAAAGAGGTGCGACAAATATTTTTCTGGTTGCCTACTGATGAAGCTCGAAAGTCTTGGTTGGAGTATAACTACCAGTTATTCTGTAAGAAGTAGTGGATAATGTATCATTGTGGTTAAACTTTTTTATTGTTTCGTGATCGAACAATTGTGATTGTATGCGTAAATTTTATTTAGTATTTCTTGGTTAGACGCTGTGGTTTCCTGGTTAAACCTTAATTAAACTGTGTTCTTCTATCTCTCTCTGCCTCAATTATATGGTTGTTATATTGTTGTATGGTTAAACTTTATTCAGCTAGCTTTAGTTTCTTCCATAGAAGAATTTAGTTAACTGTTGATTCTTGAATTAGATCCCTATGTTTTTGGGTATTAGTACTTTTTATCTCTCTGCTTTTACGGTTTATTCTTATGCATATTTTGTGACGGATTCATCTGTGTATGGGTTTCAATCTGTGTCATCATAGGCGCTTGTACGTTTTTTTTTTGGAAGCTACTGTAAAAGTAATTGTCGAAAAAATATATAAAATTTGTATATTTTTTTGTATATATATACATTTTGTATGTTATAAATAAAAATTATACAAATTTTATATACTTTTTCGACTACCAGATGTGAATAGTTTCTGGCGCGGACTGAAAGTGATAATACCTAGAATTATATCTAGAAAGAAAATGGGGTTTTGAAAAGAATTGAAATTACTGATTTGGGGCGTTTTCCTTTTCAGTTAAATGGAGAGGTGTGATATTAGAAACTTGGTATCCTCCCATCCAAGTAATCTGTTGGATGATGCAAATCAAAGGGAATTAGAGAAATTCAGAGAGAGCAAGACGATACTGAATGGATGGCGTTGTGTCAAATAATAGATAAATGCATTTTGATCTATTATTAAATAAATTTATGCCAAGGAACCATGTCATATATCTAGTTGCTCTAAAAATATATATATATATAAAATCTAGTTGCTCTAAATATATATATATATATTCAGGATATTACGACAAACCAAGATTCCTTATGAAATTTTTGATTGAGGAAGTCCGTGTTTGTTGATCTATTAGAGGATTTAACCAAAAAATATGGGGTTAACTCTACGCATGGAATGTCGAGATGTTGTGCATGTTTTTGATGATATGTGAACATGGAGCTGGAAATCGATCGATACATGAGATCTTTCAATACTCATGAGAGACAATTAATAATGTTTTAATGAAAATTTGGGAGCTTGCAAGGGATATTTGTTTACCCTCAAAATCGGATAACAAATTGAATTTATAAGTGGTTTTAAGGATACATAGACTAACTTGATACAAAACAATAAATTAGATTGCAATCGAAATAAATAATGATAAAGTAAATACAAACCAAACGATTTGAACAGTTTCAGCCTTAGAAAGTTGACCACCCTCGAGCTGAACGTATTTTGATCGATATCAAGATAGAAGGATAATATCATTAAGAAAATAATAATGTATTGCTTTGGGTGCGTGTTACAATGTCTGCGATGAATTATCAGACCCCCCCCCCCCCCCCCCCCC